>JAJONY010078912.1:0-64400 GCA_029582405.1 Solanum gandarillasii
AAACAAGTTTCCGGTAACTTTCGAAGCACATTTTTAAGAACTTTTTGGGTCAAATTCAAATATAATCATTTCATTAAGTTCTCGACTCCAAACTCACATGTGAGGCTCTAGTTTCACTCTATCATTTTCTGGGTCGTTACAACTTTCAAGTAAAGCAAAGAGTAAGAGTTGAGTTCATTTCTCATGAAAAGCTATTAGGGAACTAATTATTCCCAAAGAGTTTATAAATGTTTTCTCATTAGAACAAGAAAAGGAAACATCGATTCCCAAAGAGCTTTTAAGCTAAGTTTTGAATAATTATCTCAATTCAAAGAAAGAGTTTTATTTTTACAAACATATGAGCTAAGTATATTTTGGGAGTAGTATTGAGCACCGATATGGGGATGCGAGTTCATACTAACTCAAGTCTCCATGAACCATGTAGCCATCATGGTAGTAAAGGATCATACTTTTTAGATGACTCCAAAAGATCCTTTTATCATAAACTGGTGGATCCACTAAGTTAAGCGTTCTATATGACGACAAAGTATAGGACAGTTCAGTTCTGGCAGCGTGGGCAAGATGTTGTATCACTACTTAGGCTCATAGTGGTGGTTGTCGGTTAGAGAATCTCCCACAAAAGTTATATTACATTTATATACAAGTAAAGTTGAGTTTGTTATTGCTTTATCTTTAACAAACTAAGTTGTTTACACTGTTTTACAATCTTTTTTATATATTGCATGTGTCTTATTGCTTTATATTGAGTTCAGTTATCCATGAGTTAAATAGAGCCAAGGTAAGTGTTCCTTTGTACTCCTTTGAAGAGTAAGTTGTTGTTTAGCATTCCAACTCGCATACTCGTATATTCAATGTACTGATGCCAGTTGACCTGCATCTTATTATGATGCAGACGCAGGTAACCAGGATCAGCATCCAGCACGCCGTTGATCCAGTTGAGCACTCTAGAGTCAGTGGTGAGCCTCCTTGCATTCCGAAAGACTCTTTTATTTCCCTTTCCTAGTTTTCTTTATTAGGATGTTGTGGGGTCTGTCCCAACAACCATCTCAGTATTATAGAGGCTTCATAGACAGTCAGACAGTTAGTATTGAGTCTGTTATCTATGTATTTGCAGATACTTTGTTTTGAGACATAAGTTGCCATTTTGCCTAAGATGTTATCATTTAAACTATTGTATTGAGTTTATTATGTTGAGTTAAGTCTTCCGCTGAGTTAAGTAAGTCTGGCCAAGGGTCCGTTTGGGCCAACAATAGTCTCTTAGTGTCAGACACGTCCAGGGTGTAGGCTTGAGGTGTGACAAACTTTGTATCAGAGCACATAGTTCAAGAGTCCTAGGGAGTCTATGAAGTCGTGTCTGTAGAGTCCTAGTTATCAGTGTGAAGTGTGCCACATTTATAATTAGGAGGCTGCAACATTTAGGAAATTCTTCACTTCCTTCATATCTATCTCGTGCGTTAGAGTTTATCTCTAAAAGTTTCCCTCTAAATTATGCTTGTGAGTGTTTCAGATAACCATTCCTCCACGAAGAGCAGCACGAGGTCGTCCAGCTAGGAGAAATGTTGAATCACAAGACCAAGGGGTACCTAATTCACCAAACGTGCAACCTCAAGGCGAAGTCACTAATGCTGAATTCTGTGAGGCTATCCAGATGCTGAGCCAAGCTGTGACTAACCAGGTTGGGAAGCCAAGGGGACCAAGGCAAGATGATGCTGACACTTCGAGGATTCCCGAATTCTTGAGAATGAATCCTCCTAGTTTCACTGGTTCAGTCACTACTGAGGATCCAGAAAATTTTATTGAAGAACTGAAGAAGGTTTTTGAGGTGATGCATGTTGTTGACACTGGAAGGGTTGAACTAGCTGCATATCAACCGAAGGATGTTGCTAGAACATGGTTCGATTAGTGGAAAGGGGGTTAAACAAAGAATGCAACATCTGCTAGTTGGGCTTGTTTCGAAGAAGCCTTCTTGGGGTGTTTCTTTCCCCGAGAACTGAAGGAGGCTAAGGTACGAGAATTTCTTACACTGAAACAGGATTCCTTGAGTGTGCATGAGTATGGGTTGAAGTTCACCCATTTGTCTCGCTATGCTCCTGAAATGGTTAAGGACATGAGGAGCAGAATGAGCTTGTTTATTACTGGCTTGGGTCGTCTATCAACTAAAGAGGGCAGGGCAGTGATGCTGATAGGTGACATGGACATATCAAGGTTGATGATTTATGTGCAACAGGTTGAGTAAGAGAAGCTGAGAGACAGGAAAGAGTTCAGAAGTAAGAAAGTGAAGACAGGAAATGACTTTGGGCAGCAGAAAGGCAATGGGAATCGTTCGTCTTTTCAGCAGAAGCAAAAGGGGCCTACTCCATCATCTGCTAGTGCACCTGCACCTCTAAACAAAGGCGAATATTATGGTCAAAATTTGTAGAACTTCAGATCTAAACTAGCGCAGTCCGAAGGTACTGTAGTACAAGGAGGTAGTTGGGCTCCTACATGTGCTAAGTGGGGGAGAACCCACCCAGGTAAGTGTCGTGATGGCATGACAGGTTGTTTCAAGTGTGGACAAGAGGGACATTTTTAGAAAGAGTGTCCTAAGAATAAGGAAGGTAGTGGAAATCTAAGCAATAGAGCCCAGTATTCATCAGTTGCTCCACCAGACAGGGCTACACCTAGAGGAGCTACTTCTGGTACTGGAGGAGGAGGAAACCCCATTTATGCAATCACCAGTCTCCAAGAGCAAGAGAACTCTCCAGATGTTGTCACTGGTATGATCAAAGTTTTTACATTTGATGTTTATGGTTTGCTAGTCCGAGTTAATGACTCAAGTACTGAGGTATCTCCCATTCAGTCAGTTCCTATAGTAAAAGAGTTTCCACAAGTCTTTCCTAATGATTTACCCGGAGTCCCTCCTAAGAGAGAAATAGACTTCGATATAGATATCATTCCAGATACTTGTCGTATCTCTATTCCTCCATACAGAATGGCACCAGCAGAGTTGAAAGATTTGAAAGAGCAGTTAAAAGATCTTTTAGATAAGGGTTTCATTCGACCAAGTGTCACCTTGAGGCGCTCCAATCTTGTTTGTGAGAAAGAAATATGGTTCCCTTAGGATGTGTATAGATTACCGTCAATTAAATAAGGTTACCATCAAGAATAAGTATCCTCTTCCAATGATAGATGATTTATTTGATCAACTTCAGGGTGCCACCTGTTTTTCGAAAATTGACCTCAGATCAGTTGAAAGTTAGGGAATGTGACATTCCGAAGACAACATTCAGGACTAGATATGGTCATTATGAGCTCTTGGTCATGTCCTTTGGTTTGACCAATGCACCTGCAGCGTTCATGGATCTTATGAACAGAGTCTTCATACCTTTTTTAGATATGTTTCTTCTCGTCTTCATTGACGATATACTAATCTATTCAAGGAATGAAGAAGATCATGCTAATCATTTCAGAATAGCTCTTCAAACCCTGAAGGATAGAGAGTTGTATGCCAAGTTCTCCAAGTGTAAGTTTTTGCTTGAGTCTGTGGCATTCTTGGGCCATATTATTTTCGGTGATGGTATTAGAGTTGATACTCAGAAAATTGAGGCAGTGCAGAATTGGCCTAGACCCACATCTCCAACTGATATTAGGAGTTTCTTGGGCTTGGCTAGCTATTATAGGAGATTTGTTAAGGGTTTCTCGTCTATCTCATCCCTTTTGACAAAGATGACTCAGAAAATAGTGAAGTTTCAATGGTCTGAAGCTTGTGAAAAAAGCTTTCAGGAATTGAAAAAGAGGTTGACTAGTGCCCCAGTTTTGACCTTACCAGAGGGTACTCAAGGTTTTGTGGTGTATGGTGATGCATCCATAGTTGGTTTGGGTTGTGTGTTAATGCAAAATGACAAGGTGATAGCTTATGCCTCCAGACAATTGAAGGTTCATGAGAAAAATTATCCAACCCATGACTTAGAGTTGGCTGCAGTAGTTTTCGCCTTAAAGATTTGGCGACACTACTTGTATGGTGTTCATGTAGATATATTCACTGATCACAAGTGCTTGCAATATGTGTTCACTCAGAAAGAGCTCAATCTCAGATAGAGAAGGTGGTTACAATTTCTCAAGGATTATGACATGAGTATTCTTTACCACCCAGGTAAGGCTAATGTTGTTGTTGATTCATTAATCAGGTTATCTATGGGTAGTACCACCCATGTTGAGGAAGAAAAGAGGGAGTTAGCTAAAGATGTGCACCAACTTACACGTCTGGGAGTCAGACTTATGGATTCCACAGAAGGAGGAATAGTGGTGACGAACAGGGCAGAATCATCACTAGTGTCAGAAGTGAAGGAAAAGCAGGACAAAGACCCCATTTTGCTTGACATGAAGGAAAATGTTCAAAAGCAAACAGTATTAACTTTTGAACAAGGGGGAGATGGTATGTTGAAATACCAAGGTAGATTGTGTGTACCAATGGTGGATGAACTCCAAAAGATAATCATGGAGGAAGCTAATAGCTCCAGATATTCCATTCATCCGGGTTCCACCAAAATGTACCGTGATTTGAGAGAAGTATATTGGTGGAATGGTATGAAGAAGGATAGTGCTGAATTTGTTACTCAGTGTCAAAATTGCCAACAAGTGAAAGTAGAACACCAAAGACCCGGTGGTTTGGCTCAAAATATAGAACTTCCAGAATGGAAGTGGGAGATGATTAATATGGACTTCATCACAGGGTTACCAAGGTCTCGCAGGCAACATGATTCTATTTGGGTGATTGTCGATAGAATAACAAAATCAGCTCACTTTTTGCTAGTGAAGACTACCAACTTAGCAGAAGATTATGCTAAGCTTTATATTCAAGAGGTGGTAAGACTTCATGGAGTTTCGGTCTCCATTATTTTAGATAGAGGTCCACAATTTACTGCACAATTCTGGAAATCTTTTCAGAAAGGTTTGGGGTCAAAGGTGAACTTGAGTACTGCCTTTCATCCTCAGACAGATGGACAAGCAGAGCGTATTATTCAGACATTAGAAGATATGTTGAGGGCTTGTGTGATTGATTTCAAAGGTAATTGAGATGATCACCTACATCTCATTGAATTCTCTTACAACAACAGTTATCATTCTAGCATCCAAATGGCTCCATATGAAGCTCTTTATGGGAGAAGATGCAGATCTCCTATTAGATGATTTGAAGTTGGTGAGGCAGGATTGATAGGACCAGATTTAGTTCACCAAGCCATGGAGAAGGTGAAGGTGATTCAAGAGAGGTTGAAAACGGCGCAGAGTCGTCAAAAATCCTACACAGATGTTAGGAGAAGGCCACTAGAGTTCGAAGTAGATGATAGGGTGTATTTGAAGGTTTCACCCATGAATGGTGTGATGAGGTTTGGTAAGAAAGAGAAACTTAGTCCTCGGTATATTGGACCTTATTGCATAGTCAAGAGGATTGGCAATGTAGCTTATGAGTTGGAGCTACCAAAAGAGTTAGCAGCGGTGCATCCGGTATTTCACATCTCTATGTTGAAGAAGTGCATGAGAGATTCTTCATTGATAGTGCAAACTAAAAATATTGAGAGTAAGGATAATTTATCTTATGAGGAGATTCCGGTCCAGATTTTAGATCGCCAAGTTCGCAAGTTGAGAACAAAGGAGGTCGCATCAATCAAAGTCCTTTGGAGGAACCAATTTGTTGAAGAAGCTACTTGGGAAGCTGAAGTGGAAATGAAGAAGAGATATCCACACCTCTTTGAATCCGGAGAAAATTCAAATCAAGGTACTAATCCTCTTCTTAGTACTAGCTAAATTATGCGTATGCATGTTGTTACTTGCTCTTGCTTGTTGAGTGTTGAACTTGATGTTGTTACCCTTAGATTAGTGAAATAAAGCTCATTCGAGGATGAATACTCCCAAGGGGGAGATATTGTAACATCTTGCACCTAGAAATTACTATAAAGAGATTAAAATATGAAAATATTGATATTTGGAAAGAATAAGGAAATCTGGAAATTTTGTCTAAGTTAAGAATGTGAGTTTTGGCCATCTTCAAACGGCCATAACTCGTACCTCAGGAGGATTTAGGAGAATCTCTTGATATGGTTGGAAATTCCTTTGAGAGATCTTTCCAACGCCGCCGAATTTGCAAAATTCTGACATCGTATGAGTGAGATATGCCTTTCGGAAGTTGGGTTGTTGGATTGAGGAAAGGCTAAATCCGGATTTAGGGAAGAGCAAAGTAGTCTTTTCTCTAATTAATTTCCTAATTTGTTTTTAGGGATTTATCGGGGTAACAACTTATTTTGGTCAGATTAGAAAATTATATTAACGCTTAGGGCTTGGAGAAAAGAGCAAGGAAGAAAGAAAGAGAGAAACACCAAGATTCAGTCAAGCTTGCGAGTGGAATTCGTCGGGGGTGATCCCTATTAAGGTATATGAGATATTTATGTGTTGGGTTAGTTCACCCACACAACAACTTGTTTCAATCCTTTGGTTTGGAGTTGTTTACATGTTGAAAAGTAAGGTTCTTATAGAACAAATTGTAGAATTCTTGTTGGTTGAATTGTTAATGCTTGGGGGTTGATTTGATTCATGTTTCTGGGTTGTTTTTTGAGTTAAATTGATGGTGTATTGAGAGTACAATTGATCCTAAGTGTTTGGGGAAAGAACTAGGGAAGATTGGACGGTTTAGAGATGAAAACCAAAGAAGAAAATTGGGGATTTTCTGGGCAAGAGCTTGGGGAGTCGCGCCTGCCAGAGCGCCACAAAAGATCCCTTGAACTTCGGCCTCTGGCGCGTCACGCCAGCCAGAGCCCTCTGATGTTTGAGGGATGACGCCCTGCGCCTCTCAGAGCGCCAGGGATGCCAGTTCTCCCTATTCGTTTCCCACCTTTTCGTAGTAGTTCCTAAGTGATGTACCTATGTTTCCTAGTCGATTCTAACACTCTAAGGTACATCTAAACATCATGAAATCATCCGTAAACATGAGATCATGAACCTGGAATCCATAATCCAATTCAAGGAAAGTTAAGATCAAAGTCAAAGAAGTTAAGAGTCAAGTCTAGAAGTTAAGAAGCAAGTCAAAGTACAGTTTCTTAAAGTTTTCAAGAGTCTTTATTAAACGTTTTAACTTCGTTTTAAGGCTCAAGTTTCAAGTAAATCAAAGAGTAAGAGTTGAGTTCATTTCTCATGAAAAGCTATTAGGGAACTAAGTATTCCCAAAGAGTTTATAAATGTTTTCTCATTTGAACAAGAAAAGGGAACATCGATTCCAAGAGAGGTTTTAAGCGATGTTTTGAGTAACTATCTCAATTCAAAGAGAGAATTTTGTTTTTACAAACATATGAGCTAAGTATATTTTGGGAGTAGTATTGAGCACCGATATGGGGATGCGAGTTCATATTAACTCAAGTCTCTATGATCCATATAGCCATCATGTGTAGTAAAAGATCATACTTTTTAGATGTCTCCTTAAGATGCTTTTAGCATAGACTAGTGGATCCACTAAGTTAAGCGTTCTATATGACGGAAAAGTGTAGGAAAGTTCTGGCTACGTGGGCAAGATGATGTATCACCACTTAGGCTCATAGTGGAGGTTGTCGGTTAGAGAATCTCCCACAAAAGTTATATTACTTTTATATACATGTAAAGTTGAGTTTCTTATTGCTTTATCTTTAACAAACTAAGTTGTTTACAATGATTTACAAGATTTTTTATATAAATTGAATGTGTCTTATTGCTTTATATTGAGTTCAGTTATCCATGAGTTAAATAAAGCCAAGGTAAGTGTTCCTTTGAACTCCTTCCAAGCGTAAGTTGTTGTTTAGGATTCCAACTAGCATACTCGCACATTCAAAGTACTGATGCCAGTTGGCCTGCATCTTTTTATGATGCAGACGTAGGTAACCAGGATCAACATCCAACACGCCTTGATCCAGTTGAGCACTCAGAGTCAGTGTTGAGCCTCCTTGCATTCCGGAGGACTCTTTTATTTCGCTTTCCTAGTTTTCTTTATTAGGATGTTGTTGGGTCTGTCCCAACATCCATCCTAGTATTATAGAGGCTTCATAGACAGTCAGACAGTTAATATTGAGTCCCTTATCTATGTATTTGCAAATACTTTGTTTTGAGACATAAGTTGCCATTTTGGCTAAGATGCTATCATTACTATTGTATTGAGTTTATTCTGTTGAGTTAAGTCTTTCGTTGAGTTACGTAAGCCAGGCCAAGGGTCCACTTGGGGCAAGCAATGGTCTGCGAGTGCCAGCCACGTCCAGGGTGTAGGCTCGGGGCGTGACAACACCTATACAACGTCGTTTAACCCCTAAACTATGTTGTTTTGGTAAGATTTAGTCCAGTAACTTAATCATACATTACTCTATTCGATTCATTCACCAAAGACTCATAAAAACATAGAGCAAAGAGGAGAATAGAGTCGACCAACCCTCTCTAAGAATAAAGCATGTTTACCTCAGTTCCAGCCATAAAATTGAAATATTTCTCGGTGGAATTCGTCACAAAGTATGCGGGATTTCACTAGTTGTCTCCTTTAACCCATTAGGTCCCTAAAATTCTATTCGATTCTTGATTTCCTTCATTATGCTTAGAGTTAGGGTTTCTACAACTTCAGATTATTGTTGTTATTTAGGTGTTAGATTAATCCTAATCACAATATTATGTTTCGTAACTATGATACTTAATTCTTGCATGATATTCAGAACCCTAGTTGTGTAGATTCATTTAGTTCATCATGAATTACACTTGCTAGGTCAGTTTATACAAATATACATGCATCACTTTTCAAATGTTTCATTAATAGTACTTAATGTTGCATTTTCAATTAGCATGTCAGAATCTTGAGCTATCCACTTTATATTCAGTTATGTTGTATTGTATCCATTCTAGTTGGTAGTAGGCTTAATACCGAATGGACTAGGGTCAGTCACCATCTTAGTCCCAGAAGTACATGCCCCCGTAGGCTAAGTCCCCTTTGTGGGCATCATATTTAGTGATTATGTTAGTCATACCTTGATACCTCTTGGAAGGTATATTGGTTCCTCTCAATGGGGTGTATATATCGGACTCCATGTTTAGCTCACGTGGTTTTATGTCAGTTCTTAGTAGCTCCCACAGTCAAATTCTAGTACATTGACTAGGTTACCAGTTATATTTTTGTATCCAGTTTCAGCATGTTATGTACTTTGTCATCGAATTCAGTTTAATCATGTTCAGTATGTTCAGTATATTCATCTTGTTCATCTTATATCATTGCTCAATATGGTTGTTCAGATTTATCCTATCCTGCATGCTCAGTACCTTTCAAGTACTAATCCATACTCTGTGCTACATCTTCTCGTGATGTAGGTTTAGGTTCTCGGCATTCAGATCACGTACAGATCGGTTCCCAATCTCCAGTTCAGCAGTATCAGTTATGAGTCCTCATTCTTCAAGGACGATAGATATGTTTCTTTTATTTTCAGCCTTAAAGTTTTAGTTTTGTTAAAGTTAACTAGGGCATGTCCAACCATCTCTAGTCAGTTAGAGGCTTTTATTCAGACATAGTTAGAATCAGTTCTAGTGTTTTGGGTTATAATCTACTATTGTAAACTCTTATTCAGTATGATATTCAGACAATATTGGGTATTCCCCAGTTCATTTTATATTATGGTTTTAAGCTTCTGCATAGTATTTTTTATTTTAGAAAATCTTAATGTATGCTTATGATATGTCAGTTCAAGGTTAGCTTGGGTTTGCTTGTGCCTAGTTCTCGTGCTACATCAAAGGGGTAGCCTCGTGGCGTGACAAACTTGGAATCAAAGCCCTAGGTTCAAGAGACCTAGGATGTCTGAAAAGCCACTCTAAATATAATCCCTTTCATGAGTGTGAAGAGCGCCACACTTATGAGTCGGAGGCTATGAAGTGTTTTAGGAAAAAAATTTCACTTTCTTGGATATTCTTATCGTGCGTGGTATGATATCCTTTTTGTAACTCGATGTTATGAGTTTTCAGATCATGCCTTCTTGTAGAGCTTACACAAGGAATACTAATGTCCACAGCACTAACACAACTCCTCCAATTCCTGCAAATACCACTGATGGGTAAATGGCAGCTAGTGTCTATGATTTTGTTAGGAGTAATCCACTTGAGTTTCTAGGGTCGCAAATTGTTGAGGATCCCTAGAAATTTATTGATGAGGTCAAGAATATCTTTGGAGTGATGCAAGTAACTGAAATGGTAGGGTAGAGTTGGCTTCCTACCAACTGAAGGATGTAGATCACATTTGGTTCACTCAATGGAAGGAAAACATGGGTGAGAATGCAACTCCTGTGACTTGCGAGTATTCTACTAGAGCTTTTCTGGCCATGTTCTTTCCGAGAGAGCTGAGAGAGGCCAAAGCTCAGGAGTTCATGAATTTGAGGAAACGTTCCATGTCATTCTAAGATTACGGGCTGAAGTTTAACCAGCTCTCTAGATATGCTTCACATATGGTTGTCGATCCTAGGGCACAAATGAGTATGTTCCTTTTTGGGTTAGCTGACTTGGTGAAGACATAGTGCAAAAATGCTACATTGTTGGAGGATTTGACTATCTCTAGACTCATGACTCATGCTCAGCAGGTTAAGGGAGATAAGTTTAGAGAACAAGATAAGGACAACAAAAAGTCTAGGACAGGCAACTATAAATACTCTCAGCAGAAATCGGGTGGTGGAATAGCTTGCAATTTTAGCAAAATCTTCAGTCCCAACACCTTCATTAGCTAGTGCTCCATCCCCCAGGTTTCGACAGGATAAGAAAGGTAGGGCATCAAGCTCTATGACTCAGGGAAGTGTTTCAGTTACTAGAACCTACCCAACTTGTCCAAAGTATGGTTAGAACCATCCGGGCGAGTGTCTTGTAGGAAAGGATGGATGTTTTAGGTGTGGTCAGACTAGTCATGGGTTGAGGGATTGCCTTTCTTCTAAACAAGGACAAAGTGGTAACATTATCAGGGCTCAATCTACAGCTCCAGCAACACCAGCAGATCTCCCAACATAACAAGGTGCTTCATGTGGTACAGGTGGCGGTCAGCACCAGAACAGGTTGTATGCTCTCAAGGCTTATTAGGACCAGGAAGATTCTCCTTATGTTGTCACTGGTACGTTATGAGTTTTTCACTTAGATGTTTATGCATTTTTAGATCCAGGGGCTACTCTTTCCTTTGTAAATCATTATATATCAGTAAAGTTTGATGTCAGTCCAGAAACTGACTCAGAACCCTTCTCAGTCTCTACTCCAGTTGGTGACCCAGTTATAGTTAGACGGGTATACAAAAATTGCCCTGTCACATTCTCCCAGAAAGTCACCACATCCGGTCTTGTAGATTTAGAAATGGTAGACTTTAATTTCATTCTAGGCATAGATTGGTTATATTATTGTTATGCCTCAGTCGATTGTAGAACTAGGATAGTTCGTTTTCAGTTTTGAGACGAGTCAGTCTTAGAATGGAAAAGTAGTAGCTCAATGCATATGGATCGATTTATATCTTATCTTAAGGACGGGAAGATGATCTCTAAAGGGTATCTCTATCATCTAGTTTAGGTTACAAATTCAAGCTTCAAAGACCCAACTATTGAGTAAGTTCTCATAGTAAATGAGTTCCAAAAAGGTTTTTCAAAAGATATTCCCGGAGTTCCTCCCGAAAGGGAAATCAACTTCAGAATTGATCTCCTTCCAGATACCCTGCCTATTTCTATTCCTCCTTATAGAATGTCTCCAGCTAAGCTTAAGGAATTGAAGGAACAATTGAAAGACCTTCTAGATAAGGGCTTCATCAGACCTAGTATTTCCCTATGGGGTTTACCAGTATTGTTCGTGAAAAAGAAAAATGGTTCCCTCAGGATGTGCATTTACTATCGGTAGTTGAACAAAGTCACAATCACGAATAAGTACCTTATCCCCAGGATTGATGACTTGTTCAACCAACTTCATGATGCTAGTCATTTTTTAAAGATAGACCTCAGATCCAGTTATCATCGACTCAAAGTCAAAGATAGTGACATTTCGGAAATAGCCTTCTGAATTCTGTACGGTAATTATGAATTTGTAGTTATGTCATTTGGACTAACCAATAATCCTATAACTTTCATGCATTTGATGAATGATGTTTGCGTAATAAGGACACAACTTCCAATTCAAGTGTCTATGATCATACAATAGTAAAGTAACCCAACCAAGGGTTAGGGTCGAATCCCAAAGTAGTGGTTTTGAGAATTAATAGACAAATAAAATTTAGTTTTAATTAGTCATAGCTATAGACATTATCGGGTACATGCTTTTGATAGTAAATTGTGGAGTATTTCTGACTAGGCTAGACTATAGTAGGGGTAAATTCTCTCTTCAGCAACTTACCCCGAATCAACTCGGTTTCTCTCGAACACTGAGTTGCCGCATTAAGAACAACCTCCGTCTTAGCCCATTCGCTCTCTCGAGATGAATGTGTGGGAAAAGGACTAGGGTTCACTCTCTCGAGCTGAACCCATGTCGACCCAATACCACTGGCTATCGATTTAGTAGTCTTAGTTTTACGACCTCTCTCTCTCGCAAGCTGAAAACACTAAGATGAAATCATATTTGCAACTTCAATCCCATTAAGTTCATACACAACTACTAAACAAAATCACATTTAAACAACAAATAAATCATCAACAAGCAAGACCCAACAAATAATCTAACCCATATTCACAAAATCACACCCCAAGAATTGGGGTTTTAGCTAGACATGTAAAAGAGGTCAATACCAATATCAGTTTCCATCAACTGGGTATGAAGATTTAAGTCTTAAAACATGTCAAGAGTAAAGAATCTTCAGGACCCAAGTCCAATTTCTTGGAGTTGAAACCCTTTGAATCTTCTAGGTCTTAGAACAAAGTCTCCAAAACCCTCTAAAACTTAGACTCTCTCAAAAATTGTAAAAAGTTCTAATAATTATGGTGATATGATGTTAAGCTAGAAATTTAAACAAGTATTTATAGCGTTTGAAAAATTTTTGCGAAGGACCCCTCAACGAAGTTAGTCGGGATCGCCGATACATTCGGCGATCCATCGTTTGGTCGATTTCATCGCCTTCCTACTTTAGCCTCTAGCCTCTTCGCATTTTGAGTCGTTGTGCGATATGGTAGTGCTTCGCAGAACTGGCTGGCGACACACCGACTGCTCTATTTCATCGCCAACTTGACCTTTCCTTCAGGGCTCAGCGCACTGGAACAAAAGGCGATCTCCAGGCCGATTGGCGACTCGCCAACTTGGCTCGGCAATCTTCAGGCCTTCATTTCATCGTTCTTTTGAGCCGCCTTGTTCCTTCTTGCCAAGTAGTGTCCATGCTTTGCCTCAAACTCCAAATACCTAAAACTTAAGGATTTTCATTAGATATTGAGAAAAAATATGTATTTGGGGATACCAATTCTATCAAAATATAGCCCTAAATGAGTCCAAATTGTGGACTCATCAACACCCCCAACTTACACTTTTGCTTGTCCTCAAGCAACTCGAGTTCAGCTGTTCAAAAAGGGTGTCTCAAACAGTGCTACACAAGATTCAATCATGAATGCACACAACAAGACTCACTTCACTCATGCAAAGATTAATTGTGCACTCAAAAATTCAAGTTGCGACTCACCAATATCGAAGAATCTCATGCTCATAATACTTGCTTAAAATGCAAGTTCGAGCTCAACCAAAGTTTTCAAATACCCACACACAAAGAATGATTCCATATTCACACAATGGTTCATAGTTTAAAGCTTCGGAATCAAATGCAACGCTTACACTCACAAAGATGAACACAATGCATAATTTCACCCATAGGTTTGATCGTATTTTCCAATCAATACTTGTTTTAGCTCACTGAAGATCACAAAGGTCTTTTAAGGCTTGTAATGGGGCTGAGTGCAAATGTATGGTCATTTAGGCTCAGTGGCTATAGTCCTCATGATAGAAAGGTTGAATAACACTCCCTTTCATCTTCTTTCATCATTCTCATTTATGCTCACAAGTAGTCTTATTATTCACTTCCCATGGATAGTTGGAAACCCCAATTTTCTTTATACTTTCATAACTTTATTCCACAACTTTTTCATTTTTTTTCGTACGGAGGAGTTCCATTTTTCACAAAATCATGGGTTGAAGGGACTTTCTTATATTTCTTGATTTGCCTTCTCTTTTCACCACACCCCCAACTTAGGCTTTTGGTCTAAGTTGGCTATTCCAACAAACCACAATTTCATGAGGATTATGGGTGATGGATAAAGAAAGGTCATTGTTTTCATCAAGTTTCTTCCAAAGAAAGGTAAGGCTCAAGGGGTGTTCAAAAGAGGTTCACACACACTCACAAGGTAGGCCACAAAAGAGGTATATGTCAAATTGGCTCACACTCTTCGAAGTTGCCTAAGATCATATCAAAAGATAGCCTTACTTACTTGACCAGACCAACGGGGCAAATTCTAGGTGTCGTCAGGAATGGTTCATAGTAAGCTCATCACACAAGGCATCGACACTAAAGTCAAACAAGACTTCACACTTTCGCTAGTGTGCAACGATCATCACAAGAGACTCGATTTAATAATTTGCTAGTCACAACGAGATGCAAAGAGTTCACATATTGTCTATGTAACTTCATTTGGCCTCATTGTAGGCGCACATTCATGTTTGTTCGATTATGAGCACTATTTAAGTCATCCGTATTGATCAAAACCGATACTCAAATTTGTGAAAGAACAACCAAATTCAACAAATACAAGAGGTGGTGAAATTTTTTCGAAAAGGTCAAAATCATTTGGAAAAATCATTAGAAATTTAAAGCAAAAGAAGCCAGAAGCTCAAACCTTCCACGAAAGAAGTATTAACACAATTATAGCTTACAACGCAAATACATAAACAAAACACGCTTCATGCATCGAACACAAAGGTGGGCCACATCCCACCACAATTAAAAACAATTTATCCTTAAATGCAAATAATAAAATATCCTGAATGTAAATTAAAGAAAGATAGAGAGGGAGGTAAAGAGGGGATCCTATCCAAGTGGTCACTCCTTCTGTCTGGGCATCAGTACCCGATGTGTCAGCCTGGACTTGGATAATAGTCCCAGAGCTACTTCAAAAGGTTCAGTGACAACTGACTTGCTAAAATTGTCCAAGTCATGAGCCGCTTAAGAGGAATGTATAGTTGTATAGAATCCACGAGTCCACAAAGGGAAAGTGGGATCTTGGGGAACAGATCTATTACAGGAACTAGGCTTTTTTCCCTCATTTCCTGTCTTGGGATTATTCGCTTCATTTGTATCTTTCTTGAAATTTTTCGCTCTTATCTGTAGGGGTGGCATGATTCTCCCTGCAACTTTATGTCTGGCCATGTCTCCAAAAGCTTCGAGGCAAAGTTAGAACATATTCGACAAACAAAGCAAGGACAATCAACTACAGGCAGACTTGCCAATCCTTTCGGTGAACAAGGGGTTACCCATCGAAGTTTCAGTGCAGTGGGGGTTCAAGGGGAGCAGACAAAAGGCGAACAAGAAGACTTTCCGCAATTCGCCAAGTGCTTTTGGCAAACTCATGCTTCTTGCCGAAAGGTTCAGAAACCAATCAAAACATATAGCATGTAATTAAAGGCGAGATGGGGTCATTAGGCGAGCCGCAGAGTGGTTCGGCAAGCTCGATCCAGCTCGCCAAATGGCCCATTGTGTCTTCATGCAACCCACCTTCTCGAATTCAACCCCGCAACCCCCGAAAACAAAATCAAGGCATGGACAACTCAAATTAGGCTTAGACCCAATGACACTCATGCACAACCCATGATTTTTCATCTCCTTCAATGTAAAATTTTCAGGAATTAACTATTTAACTTGGTACAGGCGAAATTAGTGAATCTAACAAGCGAACAAATTTTTTTAATCCTACCAGAGAGGCCCAACACACATCAACAAGGTAATATCAATGTATTGAGTACAAAATCGATAGAAAGAACTCAGAGTTTGGGAACCAACATTTCGTGCTGACTAAAATTGAATTGAATTGCTAGGTAGCAATGTAATCCAAGTTCTGAGCACAAATTAACAACTAAAATACCCCAAAAATGCAAGAAATATAAAAACTAGAGTGTGCGTGTGAGTTTGGGAAGATGGAAAGGTGAGGGAAAGGGAATGAATTTGAAACTTTTAAACCTTTGTCCTGAAAAACCGTCCAATTTTTGCCCATTTGGCGACATTAGTCAGGATCGCCAAACCACTTGGCATTTCGCCAAGTAGGCACTTGCCTTGCCAAATTTTACAGAACTTCCAATTGTTTTGGGAGTCCAAACAGCGGTCTCTGTCGGGATCACCGACATGGTCGGTGATTCGCCAATAATTCCTGTGCTCACCTATTTTTACAGACTCTAATATATGTTGGCCTTCAGTCTAACAAGCGGTCTAGTTCAGGGTCACCGAACCGTTCAGAGATTCGCTAATTGGACCTGTTGCTCGCCAATTTGCACTTTTCGTTCACTCTCCACACTTCCATATGCACAATCAACACACCATTATTTTATCAAAGCAACATAAAGCAATAAAGGGTTTTAGGTTGCCTCCCAAACAACGCCTTAGTTAACGTCGTAGCACGACGCAAGTTAACACTCAAACCTCATTTTTGGGATTGAACCTAGTGCAACTAGGTGATCCCAATTGTTCATTTGGATGGAGCTGAGGCAATACATGACCCAAGAGAATTTCAATTAGATGGATAGATCTAGATTTTGAGAACCGCTCAATTAGCTCTATCTTCCTCATTTAGCTTTTGGAGAGTGGTTAATAACATAACCTCGATATGTCTATTTGCATGTAACACCACTCCCCGGCAGTGGCGCCATTTTGATGTTTGCGTAATCAAGACACAACTTCCAATGCAACTGTCTACGATCATATAGTAGTAAAGTAACCCAACCAAGAGTTGGGGTCGAGTCCAAAGGGAGCAGTTCGTGAAAATTAGTGGTTAAGCATGAAAGTGCTAAAGCTAACCGTAGCTAAAGACTTACCAAATGAAGACATGAAAAATTAAAGGGATGTACACGAGTGTCAATTATCAATGGGGGGTTTGTAAACAAGTAAAGAGCAAAATCAACTCAAATAAAGAGAGATACGAATATGAAGACGGGATTCTTGGGATGTGATAAGAATACGGGCTAAACTTGATCATTGGGTACATGCTTTGATAGTAAATTCGTTGAATATTTGTGACTAGGCTAGACTATAGTTGGGGTAAATTCTCTCTCGAGCAACTTACCCCGAATCAACTCAATTTCTCTCGAGCACCGAGTTACCGCTTAAGCACATCCTCCACCTTAGACCACTCACTCTCTCGATATGAGTATGTGGGAGAAGGACTAGGGTTCACTTTCTCGAGTTGAACCTCATGTTGACCCAATCCCACCGGCCATCAATTTAGTAGTCTTAGTTTTACGACCTCTCTCTCGAGCAAGCTGAAAACACAAAGTTGAAATCGTATTTGCAACTACAATTTCATTAAGTTCCACCACAACTACTAAAGGAAATCACATTTACACAAAAAATAAACCATCAATAAGCAAGAACCAACAGATAATCTAATCCATATTCACAAAATCACGCCCCAAAAATTGGGGTTTTAGCTAGACATGTAAAAGAGATAAAAAGTTATACCAATCTTAGTTTCAATCAATGGGTATGCAAGATTATGTCTTTAAACAAGTCAAGAGTGAAGAATCCACAAGACCCAAGTCCAAAATCTTCGAGTTGAAACCCTTTGAATCTACAAGTTATTCAAAAGCCCTCTCCAAACTTAGAGACAATATTGTCTCTCAAAATTGTATTCTAAACTTAATATAACTAAAACTAACAACTAAGAATAAAAACTAAACTAGTATTTATAGTTTTCAGAAAATGTGTTGTACAGGATCACCCGACGAAGTTAGTCGGAATCGCCGATCAACTCGGCGATCCTCCCTTTGGTCTAGTTCTTCGCCGTCTTGCATTAGCCTTCAGCATCGTCGTGTTTTGGATCATTAGGTGACAACTACTGCTTCGAGAAACTGCCCGGCGACATGTGAACTGCTCCTTCCCACCGCCAATTTGATACTTTCTTTCAGGGCTCAACACACTGAAACAAAAGGCGAGGATAAGACATTTTGGTGACTCGTCGAATGGGTTCGTGATTCTCAGATCTTAATTTCTTCTTTCTTTCAGCTGCTTTTATTCTTTTTTGCTAAGAAGTGTCCATGCTTTCCTTCCAACTTCATATACGTGAAACTTAAGGGTTTTCACCAGCTATTGAGATAAAATATGCATTTGAGGACACTAATTCTATCAAAATATAGCCCTAAATGAGTCCAATTTGTGGACTCATCAAGTTTCTCGCTTAGGAGTTTGCCTTACAGACACGCCAAATGGTGGTGTAATAGTTCAGAATGGGTCAGAATATTTATTTGTAGAAGAGGATAAGGATATTTAGGATAGAGATCCTATATTACTTCAGTTGAAAGGTGCATTTTATCAAGAATAAGTTGAGATTTTATCCCAAGGGTGAGATGGAGTACTTCGTTACGAGGGCAACTTATGTGTTCCAAATATGGGTGAGTTGAGGCAGTAGATCCATATAGAAGCCTATAATTCCAGATATTCAATTCATTTGGTGAAACTAAGATGTACCATAATCTAGAAGAAGTCTATTAGTGGAATGGCATGAAGAAAGACATCGTAGATTTTGTGGCTAAGTTTCCTAACTGTCAACCGGTCAAAGTAGTACATAAAAAACCAGGAGAGCTGACTCAGGAGATTAGCATTCCTACGTAGAAGTGGGATGTGATAAACATGGACTTCAATATAGGTTTACCTCTTACTCGTAGACAACATGACTCCTTTTGGGTGATAGTAGACAGAGTTACTAAGTCAACTCACTTCTTGGTTGTCAAGACTACATATTCGGCGAAGGATTATGCCAACATCTACAATAATGATAGTCAAATTGCATGGGGTTCCCTTATCTATCATCTCAGATAGAGGTCCTCAGTTTACATCCTATTTTTTGAAGTCATTTCAAAAAGGTCTTGGTAAACAAGTAAAACTCAGTACAACATTTCATCCACTGACGGATAGTCAGGTAGAGCGTACCATTCGGCCCTTAGAGGATATGTTGAGAGCTTGCTTGATTGATTTAAAGGATAAATGGAATGATCACCTACCTCTCATAGAGGTCGCCTATAATAATAACTTCCATTCCAATATTTAGATGGGCCCTTATGAGGAACGATATGGGTGTCGATGCAGGTTTTCGGTTAGTTGGTTTTAAGTAGGTGAAGAAGTCTTGATTGGGCCAGATTCGTTTCATGAGGCTATGGAGAAAGTTCAACCTATGAGAGATAGATTAAACACAACTCAGAATAATCAGAAGTCCTATGCATATCTGAGGAGAAGTGACTTAGAGTTTCAAATCGGTGATTGGGTTTTCCTAAAAGTGTAACCCATGAAAGGGGTGATGAGATTTGGCAAGAAAGCGAAGCTTAGTCCATGTATATAGGTCAAAACATAATCTTGAAAATGGTTGGTAAGGTGGCTTATGAGTAAAAGTTTCCAGCAGAACTAGCAGTCGGTTCATCCAGTCATTCACATTTCCTTGTTGAAGAAGTGTGTGAGTTTGATAGTACCATTAGAAAGTGTGGTTGTGAAGTATAGTCACCCTTATGAAGAGGTACTAGTTGACATTATTGACCCCCACGTTCGTAGGTTGAGAAATAAGGAATTCGCTTCAGTAAAGATTTTTTAGAGGAGTCAGTCTATAGAGAGAGCTACTTGGAAAGTAGAAGCAGCCATGATGGCCAAGTATCCCACCTCTTTCCTTCCGATTCAGCTTCAACTTTAGGTAATAGTTCCTCTCCAGTCTATCAGTTTACTCATTTGTAATTCAGTCTCGGTGTCTTATTCCTTAGTTACCCTTGAATTTCAACATATTTGCATGATTCGTTGAACTCAGTTCAATTAAACATATGTTTCTAGTGACCAATTGGTATGGATTTCAGCCATCCCCTCCATACTTAGCTTGTTTAGTCTTCATTCGAGGAATAATATTCCCAAAAGGGTGATATTGTAAAACCTCATAAATCCATCTATGACTAAACAAGGGGGAAAAGGGTGGACCACGGAGGGGTCCACGGTCCACGAATAGGACCATGACCCATCACCCCTGTGGTTCACGCCCAGTGGAAATGGGGTGACTCACGGACCCTTACACGGGCTGTGGAACTTCACATGGGCCGTTAGGTTGGCTGTGAAAACTATCAAGAACCACCCAACACCTAAGGCCCCTATGAGTAACCACGGAAAACTAGATAGTTCGTGGAACCCCACACTGTCTATTAAGTGGCCTGTGAAATCCACCCTGTACAACCCCAGCTCTTGTGAAGAATCTCGGTGTCCTACACAGCCCGTGGTGCTTCACACGGTCCATGAAGTGTACCGTCGAAGGAACATGTCAGCCTTTAGGTGTTGGGTCAACTTCAAATGGGCATATCTTTTAGCACAAAATGAATTAGGTGGCCCATGACCTATAACTTAAAGATATTTGAATCCTTTATCCAACGCCAATGAGTTTGCTAAAATCAAAGGTCAGTGTAAAATGTTACCCTTGTTTCAGTAAAGTCTTTTTCGAAAGAGCAACAACCACGACCCAGTTGATGGGCAGTGGTTCTAATGAAAGTCCGTCAGTCACAACGTGAATGGCACTTCCTTAATTTTAAGTCAGGGTTATTTTGGTCTTTTACCCTATGTATTGGGCACTTAAAATACGTCATTTGATGCCTAAAAAATATTATTTTACTCAATCAAAGCCTAATAATCCCGTCAAACAATACCTAGAAACTTCATTCTCCAATAATCACCCACCATGGTGCGGAAAGAAGAGAAAAAGTCGCCAGTTTCTTCCAAGAATAAGTAGAGGTGTTCTTCAAAGTTCAGCCTCGAAATCCGAAGGATTTCTCTGTAGATTTTGTCACCGGGTATGTGGGATTTCACTAGGGGGTTCCCTTAACCCATTAGGTACCTAGATTTCAGTTAGTCCTTCATATTCTCATTAACTGTTCAGACCTGGGGTTCTATATTTTCATGATTTATTGTGATTATGGTTGCTTTGATCTAAATACCTTTTTTGATAAATTTAATATAATTCCATGCATAGCACTCAGAACCATAGCTTGTGTAAAATTATTATAGTTCACAATTTATACTTCCTAGGCCAACCAGATAGAAATTCATGCTTCCGATTTCGAATGCCACATTCTAAGTATATAAATGCTGCATTCTCCGTTAGCATGCCCGTATTTTTAACTATTTAGTATTTCGTGCATTTTAGCTTCATGAATATTCAGTTAGGAGAAGACTTAGTACTGAGTTGGACTAGGGTTCAACGTACCCTCAAAGTCCTAGAACGACTTACCCATATTGGTTTATAAGTCCCCTCTTTTGGGCATTAGTTTTAGTGATCACACCATCGTCATGCCTCTATACCCCTTGCAAGGTATATTAGGTCCTTTCGATGGAGCGTATATATATAACTCCGCATTTAGCTCACGTGGTTTATGTCGGTTAATTGTAGCTCCCATAGTCAGTCTCTTATCGCATTGACTAGGTTTTCAGCATTTACTTCGATATATATTTCAGTATATTATCTTCATGATTAGTACTTGGTCATTGCATCTAGTTAAGTTTTCAGTTATACTTCAGTACATATCTATATCCTTGTTTATATTATATCATTACTCAGTTATGCATTGTTCAACTTATTTACTTTTTTCAGCTCAACATATCCATATCATGAATGCTCATTACAGTCAAAGTACTGACGTATACCTTTGTGCTACATCATTTAATGATGTTGGGCCAGGCGATTAGCATCAAGATCACGATTAGTTTGATACTTAGACCGAGTTCAGCTGCTTCAGTGGTGACAATAGACGTGCTTTACCTTTCAATTTTTACTTTTAGCTTTCAGTCTTGTTAAAGTTTGTTGGTGCATGTCTTAGAAACTCAATTCAGTTAGAGGCTTTCGAGACATAGTAATAGATCCAGCTCAAGTTGTTAAGTGTTGTTTAAGTTATCACTAAACTCTTATGATATTTTTTATATTCACACTAGTTGGGTTTTTCCTATTTCATACATCAACTGCTTTTAACTTCTGCATAGTACATGATTACTTAGTTATTCTCAGTATGCTTCATATATGCTAGACTCAGGGTTAATCTTTCTTATGAATTCAACTATGGTGTGGGATTATAGGTTGAAATCGAGATATAGGTAAGAATAGATTCTATTTTTAGACCGTGGAAGGATTATTAGTGACGCTATCTTAGCCTGTGTGGAGACCTTATGTAACATCTTTATTATTTTTGAGAACTTGTGATATTTGTGATTTGCCCGACAGAGGGGTTGAGTTGCATATTTAAACATTTTTATTTGAGATGTCCGAGTTAGGGGCTTGAACTAATTTTCTACCACATCTTAAAATGAAAGGAATGCTTTCTAAATGGTAAAAGCTGATTTCAAATGAATTCTTCCACTATTTCTATATTGTGAGGGTGTGTTTCATAATTTATTGAATTCGGCAATTTTTGACTCTTTAGACTTGTTAAATTGATTTTGCCTCTGTATTTTAAGTTTGATGATGCATTCAACCTCATTTCTTCATACCATTGATCATGGAAATATGAGAAACTGGAAATATACTATTTACAAAAAGAAAATGAGACACCTTGCATTTATCCCCGATAATGATCTATGTGGCAAGTTGATGAGAAATTGAGATTGTGAGATTAGTATATGACAGGTTGTGCGACAACCTTGGTTCCATGAGATCATTTCATTGCCTTGCATGTGCCAACTTTGTTTGTTATGTACTTGCCTGTTGATATGAGAAACTATATGTAGCCTTACATGTTTACTTAACTCACACCGTTCTTATATAAATTGGCGGCACCAATGCCGGGATGGGACTTTTGTAGATGCATGTTGAAGTACTTCATTGTTTTTTTTATGTTTGATTAATTATTTTATACTCAATCGATCAAACCTACTAAGTACATGCTTATAGTACTTACCACCATTTATGTTATCCTTTTGATGCAGATCCTAGTAAAGGGATTCCTTGTGGTGGTATTTCATATCTAGCGGGTAATTCCGTATAAAACTATAGTGAGATCCTTCTTTCCAAAACTTCATTGGTCTCCATCTTTCATTTACCGTATTTAATTTATTTTCAAAGAGTTGAGATGTAATTCAAATTCTAGAAATGTATTAGATGTTTTTTATGTTTATGATGCCATGTTATTAAAAACTTTGTTTTTATATTTCATTTATCTTCAATTGAGGTCTGACTTCCCTTTGGGAGTCTCGTATGTGTTATAACGTTTGGCATAAACACCAAATTGGTTTCAGAGGATGTGTGTCATTATAAACTCAGTTTTTGGGTCATGAAAACTTGAATCAGAGCGCTAGTTTCACCAATTTCATAAGTTAAAGAGCAGGGTGTCTAGTAGAGTCCTGTGGATAGGTATAAATACGTTCGAACTTATCTTTGAGAGACTACAATATACCTGTAGGAGAAATTTCTTCCATTTGATTCCTTTCGTGCAAGTTATTCATATCAAGTGTTGCATACCTCCTAGTATATTCTTTTTGCACATATAGTGAGGATTAGAGCTAGAGTCACGGAGGGTGATGTCGTACCTTTTTTCCTGATCCACGCCTCTGGGTGAGGCAGAGGACACACTAGAGTTAGAGGTTATGGTCGAGCGAGAGGGGAAATATCTCCTCGAAGACGAGATAAGGAGACATCACCTATGCCGTTGTATGATCATGAGGATGTTATTGAGCAGTAGACTGAGGAGAAGGGACCAGCCCAACCTCCTTCAGTCCAACACAACAGTCTGATACTTCAGGAGTTGATCGTCAGGTTATTTGCTAGAGTGGATAGTTCCCCTTCTTCGAGTGTTATTTCTGGTACTTCAGGTTCTCCTATTATAGTTTGTGTTACATAACCAGTTCAGGAGCTTAGTGTGGGATTTTAGACTCTTTATTCCTCTTCAGTACCTTCTATGGCACCTCCGAGATTTGCAGTTTCACATTTTTTTTGCTAGTGTGGCCATGTCGGTTGCCGAAAAAAGATCTTTGAGAGATTTGTTAGATCGACACCTCTTTGTTTGACATTATGGCTGGAGAGAAGGCCTACGACTTCTTGACTGAGTTCCAAGATAGATTGTTCAACCTGGGTATTGTAGAGGCACATGGAGTGTCTTATACCTCATATCACTTTGCGGGAGTGGCCAAGGAGTGGAGGAGATCAGTTCTTGCTGGCAGGCCCATTGGTTCTCTTGTGATGGGTTGGGAGCAGTTTACCGAGATTCTTTTTTCATGCATATGTAATTAAAGTCTAGCCTTTGTTAACATGATTATTGGCCAAACGGGTGACATATTTAGGTCATAACCACCCACTGACAGTAAGAGCTCTTTGATTCTCTACCAGGATCGTAGAGTCTCTTATACCAATTTGAAGAAAAATATGTTATTTATTAACTCAAAAGTTCTTGAATCTTAATTAAAGTTCTCTCTATTTCTTTTAAATATTTTTTTTCTGTATATATTTATGTGTGTTGTAAATGACTAGAAACATCCCTATTTATAATGGTATGAACCAAATTAGGCCTCATTTCTTTGTACTTAATGGATGTCTGAATCTGAATGGTCCCTACATTAGACCATTACGTCCGTTTATTTTTTTACTTAAAAATCTTTTAATGGATCTACAATGGTCTAAATGCATCAAATTTGTGACAAAATCTTGAATGACTCTTTTGAAGACACTTTTGTTTTTAAAAATAATTGTACTCCATATTTCTTTCTTAAAAAATAATTCAAGTCTCATTCATTCTCAAACTTTATTAGTTATATAAATTATTTCTCTTAAACTTTTAATTTTTGTTCTTTCTAGTTGTTTACCAAGAATTGATAAAATTTATTTGATTAAAGTGCAAAACAACTTCATAAATATGTTATGTTATTGAACTATGATGCCTTTATAAATCTATTTAAAATCATTTGAACGTATCATATTCATTATTTATTTTTGGAAAGGAGTATGTAGGCAAACACATTATAAAATACTAGGTAATTTATCCCTTCTTTGCGCGGACATAAATAATCTCATTAAGGTTTTGAACATCCTTTCAAATATTCGACTATTACAACTATTAAAAAAAAAAAATCAATTTTAGTAGGTTTAACAACATTTCAGAAAAAATGAAATGATTTGACATTATCACATATCTCACGAATTGAAAATATATAATAAATGACCAAAAGAATCTTGATATCTAATCATTTTTATCTTTTACATAGTTTATCATAATATGAGGTTGGTGATCTAATTGTGTTGCTAATATTGAGTGATATTTCACTACTAAAAAAACAGTGTTTAGCGATAGAATGTAGCGACATAATATATTCTGTCGCTATATAATGACGGATTAACTACGGAATAAATATTTTGTCGCAATAATAATACGCAATTTTTTTTATGTATTCAATAGCGATGGATTGGCGACGGCCTGTATATTCCGTCGCTATTTTTTAGCGCGAAAAGTTGGCGCCTTAAAATTTCCTACGAATTTAACAACGGAACGGCCGCGACAAATTAAATTAATTTGGAGCGACGGATTAGCAACGGAAAAGTCGTCGTTATGACTTTTAGAATTTATTTATAAATTTTATATTTTGTAGCAACATAAAAATCCGTTGTTAGTTTCTATTCTAAATAAATTAAAGATGTTTGTTAGCGACAAAATTTATATGTGTCGTTAAATCCATCGCAAAATAAAATAAAATTTTAGGGTTAGGTTAGGGCACACAAAAATTCCCTCTCAGTTCTGCTAACAAAATATTTGAGCTCTCCCACTCTTTCTCTCTTCTTCTCTTCAACTATTCATCTCCCCCATTCTTCAAATACTACAAATAAATTGCTCTTTCACTCTCTTCAATGTGAGAAATCGATGGGTTTCTCTATCAATTTTCGAATTCAAAATCAAGTGAGTTGTACTAACTTTTGTATACTCTAATTTCAAGTTTATTTTTTGTATATTAAGATGTGTTCTATCAATTTTTGTTGATTTTGTTTGTGGGTTTTGGTAATCTTGAAATATGAGACAAGGGTTCTACTAGGAAGAATGATTTTGCCATAATCGAGTTACACTTAGATGCAGTTAGGGTTTGTTTTAAGAGATTATAGAAGATGTCAAAACCAGATCTTAACATAATCACTTTTTGTTATTAGTACTCAGTTGTGAATAAGACTACTTTTTTGTTGTTAGTAGTCATTTTTTGTATCTGGCTTTTGCTTGAAGAACAACAAGATTAGCATTATCAGGAATACATTTTGCTATGCTTGTTGGGTCTTTGAGTTCTATTTTTAACTTCCGTTTGTATTTTTCTATTTTGAAATTGTTAATTTGAAAAGTTTAGTTTAGGCATTGTATAACTCATTTTATGAAAATATATAGTGGTGTTTGAATTCTTTTTTTTTCTATTTTAGAAGGCGTTATTGCAGCTTATGAAAAATATGTGAAGTTTTGTTTCTTTGTGAACGTGTTTGTTGCCTGTTTGTCCTAAGAATAACTAACCAAGTAAGCTCTCCTTCTCTATCTTATTCTATTTCATTTTTCTTAGATTGTCAAAGTCATGACTTATAGAAAAAATGTTTATTTGTGATAGTCGATTAGTAATTTCGATATGTATTTGGTAGCTTATTCAATTATAATTTTTACGTATTGTCAAACATTGTTGAATTATATACAAGTGAATGAAAATGGTTCAAGAAAGAGAGTTTTAGATAAGCATTAACATTAACAACCTAAAGAAGTTGTTCACAAACTAAACAAAAAATGATTTTCTATTCATACACATAATTAAAGAAATGACTAACAAATAAACAAAAAATGACATCTATTACCATCAACTGCTTGCTTTCTCTGCTCTACTTCTCTGTTTCTTTTCTTTGTGCTCCTCTATTTATGTAAAGAAATTCACCTGATCAACATACAATGATATTTAAGTTTGTATTTTTTCTTTTCCATGAGGTGTTATTATAGTTTTTGGAGAATATGTGGACCTTTGCTTCTTCGTGAACGTGGTTGCTGCTTATTTAACCTAACAACAACTATATCGACTTTACGTAAGTTCTACTTATCTCTCTTAATCTGTTTATTTTTTCGGGTCGTCCAGCTTTATGATTGTTGAAACTTTCAAAAGGGTACTCATTGTGAGCAGACATGGGATAATTATGCATATGGTGGTTAACATTTCAAATGTTATACACAGATTTTGCTGACATTGCAATCTTTGAAGGCTCTCAATTCTCATCTTGTTCCACTAATTTCACACGCCCTGAATGCTTTTCTTTTCATCCTCCTTTTCTCAACTTTTCAGCTCTTTGGTATTATTTTTATTTGCTACTCAATTATATTTACAATCATAACACTGGAAATTAATTACTAGCAAGAGAAATGAAATTCAAACCACTTTCTTGAGTGTTTGCAGTAATTTTTGTATTTATCTTTTTGGCATCACACTTTTTGTAACTTTACAATAATTAGAATATGACACAACGAGTGTACACTACAAGAAATTCATTTTTTTGCGACGACATTTAGTGGCGACTTGGTTAATTGATACAAAAGATGAGCCTTTTGTGGCGACTTTTAAACTCGCTACAAATTGGTAACATTTAGTGGCGACATTTTGAAGTCGCTATAAATGATTAAACCTTTAGTGGCGACTATTCTTAGGTTGCCTCTAATATAGCTGAGTTTTTCATTCCGGGTGAAAATAATTTTTTTAACTCTAAAAAATAGTGGCAACTTATGAGAAGTCGCCTCAGAAGAATTTTTGTGGCGACATGATCGCCACTACATGTGAATGATTTTACTTTTAATTAATATAAAAAAAAAAGTAAAGAGAAAGAACAACCCAATTAAAGGAGAAGTAAAACACTAGTTGTGTTTCTCTTAGAAAACGTTCCTCTCTCTTCAAAATTCCCAATTCTCGCGCAGCTCAAATAGCTCAAATCTATCAGGTAGTTACTTAAATTTCAAATCCTTTTTGATGGTACATGAATTTGGCCTTGAAAATCTATAAATGTTGACGTTTATACACTTGTATTCTCAGATTGTTTTTCTCCAATTTGTCTGACCAGTTTGAAATTCACACAGGAGTAGTCATCTGAAGCCCTTATCTCTGAGGAATTGACAGATCTCCACCCCTCCGCACAGAAGGATGGCTTCTTCGCCAAACTTATTTTGTGAATTTTCGGCTTTGATATTCCTCTCTCAGATATCTTCTTTTCCTGGTAAGCTGAAAGTTTCTTTTTGAAATTACATATCTTTTAGTGATACATATTTTATAATCCATACTGTTCATTTCTGCTAAAATTAACGAGTGTGAATTACTGAACTGCAAAAGTATTCAGTATTGTGAAGCACTGAAATTGGGACAAGAGAT
The DNA here is from genome assembly GCA_029582405.1 of Solanum gandarillasii. Taxonomy (NCBI): domain Eukaryota; kingdom Viridiplantae; phylum Streptophyta; class Magnoliopsida; order Solanales; family Solanaceae; genus Solanum; species Solanum gandarillasii. Next base: position 28,553 of record JAJONY010078912.1, read on the forward strand.
ACAAACGACTAGGGTTTAGATTATTTATTTTATATTTATTATTAAAAGTAATTCTGAATGAATGTTCTCTCTTTTAAATGAATGTTACAGAATTATTGTGTAAGAGAGAAAATTTCTACTTCCATTTTGATTACCTGAATTATGATAAAGGTGAACTAGAAGTACAATCTCAATTAATTTTAAATTATTAATAACTTGTTATAGATAAAAAGAAATTGGGATGACGATAATGCAAATTGAAAGCTACTCAAATGTCAAGCTTAATATGATATATGTCCTTGGCTTGAAAACCAAATTCATTGATAATAGATTTGAGAAACTATTTTAGTGTGCTTTCAATTTTGCAGGGAAAAGATGAACTAAAATAGTCTAGCAAGCTAATACTTACAATTATAGGGGAAATAAATATAGTAAGTTTATTCATATGGGCTCCTTCTACGAGGAAATGTTGGATCTTCTTCCTTCATCTCAAGGTAAAATAATATTTGCACTTTGCCTTGTCCTTGTTACTGTAATACATGATGGATTGGGGTGAGATGTACTTAAAGTATTGTTTATAACGACTAAACATACTCTAGGCTTGGTAATTTTAATGAAAACAATTTCCGTTCTTATTTCAATTGTATTTTACATAATACCTTTTATCCTGAATACTTTCAATTTATCATCTCCTTGACCTTGGCTCCAATTAACCAAAATGTGGTTACGTTAGATGATATAAAGGCCATCGTAGAGGATAGTGTACTTTCAAGTTGAAGTTCTACATAGATATATATAATGGTTTGATTCTTTGTTATATGCACATAAGAGATTTTTTGTGCTACTGGTTGGGTAATTTCTTAGGGCAATAACTGCTGAAACTTTAGACACGTCCTTTGAGTTTTTCGTGAAAATATATGATGGATTCTTTTGATAAGATAAGATTAGTTCGTCCAGCAAAATGATTTTTAATGAGTTCTTTACGTCCCTTTTTGATATTTGCTCTGTTATTTGTTGTTGTTATTTTGGTTTATCACTGATTGATAATAACTATTAGTGAATTTTCTTTTAGCATGAGTTTCATATTATTGCAGTTTCTTCATTACACTAATCTTCACTACTTATGTGTTTTGTTCTTAATCAGGGTACAATATTTAATGAAATTTAAGAAGGGTTCAAGTTGTATGTTAGATACTTAATCTGGGCACTATTTCATGAAATTTAAGAAGGGTTCATGTTGTTTTCTTTATTTTCCTTTCCTTTTGGTATTTATGCACAGAAAGTTGCACTATTTAGAGTACTAGTATTTAGTTGTTAATTGTAAAATTTACCTTGTTCAATTATATTTATCTAAAAAGAATTAGACGACCAACTTTTGAGTTGTTCAAGAACTTGACCTCACCCAAGCATGAGTAATCTACAAAAGTGGGAGATTGTGTATTAGTGTCATACTTATTTGACCTATGCCAATGTAATTTATGGTATGAAAGAGGTGTAAAGAGACTTGTACTAGATTGACCAAATTCTTCGTAGTGGGTTGTGCTTATTTCTTTAAAATTCTTTATAGCTATTTAATTCCTTGCTGTAAAAAAAAAAATTCCAGTAAAATATTGTTTATGAACTGGTATTATTTTCTTGTAACTATTTAATTCTTGTTTATTACTTTCTTAAACCCTGTGTTCAGTCAAAATCAAACAAATAAATTAAAATGGAGGAAGTATGTTTCTGGTGCTTATTTTAATGAATCAGCTGTATTCTTTTAGCACATTTTGCCTTTCTCATTGATTCAAGTTATGAGGATTCCTTAGGACACTGTACTTTGGATATAGTTTAATTCCTTGAAAGCTAACATGTATGATTCTGATTTGCTTTAGTGAAATGAGCACATGCTGTACATTTTGAAAGTAATTTTTCACTAGTCTCAAATCAGATTGTTGTTTGCCAGTTTTGATGTTCATGGCATCTTTTTCTTTGAATAGTACTATCACCATCAGTTAGCAGGTGCTAGGCAATGTACCTTCGATTATATATTCATTTTTTAGCTTCCCCTGATTGGATAATACCTTTGAATATCTAGCTTATACCAAACTCATGGAAAAGCAAAAGTTGAATCAGGTGCATTCTTTTAGTGCTGCTCGATACACCTAAATGAAGGTAATTGTCTTCATTAAGGTAAATTGATGAATCTGTTATACGGAAAAAGAAGTTGAAGCAGATGCATACATATATCACTCAGTACAAGTAAATGAAGTCTGATGTTAATCAGGTATATAGGAACATCAACATATACAAGACACCCATATAAATTGTAGTAAATATCACGTTCTTCTATTTTTAAGTTGATTGTTTATTTCATCTACTCTGTAGTTGAATGACTATTGTTTACAACAATATGCCTTTTATCTTTAAGAAATAAATTAATGTTAATAACAAAGAAAATTTTGTTATTTATATGAATATATAATAAGAAATCAGATTTTTTCCTTCTATCTTTTGATTGAGAAAATTATTGTAATACCAAATGTGTTGTTCATCCATGTATAGTGCAACTGTGAGTAAGAAGTTAGTATTCCATTTATGTAAGCATGAATTTTTTATGTTGTTCTCCAATCCCTTTCCTGCTTAATTTCAAATTGATTGAAGTGAATCTTTACTTTCTTTTTCTGTTACAGGGATGGTTCTTCAAGTGATGAAAAATTATTGACAGAGGAGTCTTAAGATATCACATTCTCTTAGTGAGAAGTATTTTGGTTATGTCTTTGTATGAGTAATGGACAATTGCTATATTTTTAGGCAACTAGTACTAAATATATAAATATTAATTTTTTTCAAAATATATTAGTATTTGTGGCGACTTACAGTCGCTGCCAAAAGTCAATTTTCCCAATATTGAAAGTTAACTCTATTGTGGCGGGTTAAAGTCGCCCCTAGTAGTGTTTGTGGCGACTGTTGTTGCTGCTATATCCTTTCCATCAGTGGCGACCTTTTTATTGGACACCTTGTCCAATATATTTGTGACGATATAAATAAGATTTTGTGGCAATAAATATCGCCACAAAAGATGTCTTTTTGTGGCGTCTCAACTTTGTCGCCACAAATAACCTTTAGTTTCAGTTGTAACGCCAACGACCCTTCTGTCGCCACTAAATGTAATTTGCAGCGACTTTTGAGGATTTTGAGGCGACTTTAGCAGCCACTAAAAGTGTTATTTCTTGTAGTGGTAGTACTTATTTTATGATCTAACTTTAGGCTTGTAATTATCAAATGACTTGACATTTAATTAGCCTAAACTAGAATTAGTAGTAGAACAAGTCATCTTATCATTTATGTGTAGGGATTTAAGAGAGTACACTATTTTATAATAACATTATAGTTAGGTCAAATCATACTAAACTAATTGGACAGTGATAAAATAACATAAAGGAGCACTAATAAAGAAATTTCAGTATGATCCTTTCTTTGTCATTGCACTTCCTGCAACTTATCATTTTCTTGTTATTGCACTTTTTGTAACTTAGGATTAATAGAATAATATATTTTAACGTAACTGGACAGTGATAAAGAACACTTATATTAACAGAAAAAGGCAGCGAATGATTTAAAAAGTGCAAAGATATACTATTTTTCATAAAGGTATTTTAATTTGATCTTTTCTTTGGAGGACATCCAGATTGTATAACTTATAAAAGAGAAATTTTTGATTGTCTTGCTTGTTCTAAAATTTATAGGAACATGAGTAATTTGAAGTGTGGTTGAATGTATGAGAGGTTGGATGGAAGAGGGAGTATACTCTCCAATTTTATAACCGGTGTGAATAACTTTATTCAGTATTCATGTTTAGAAAAAAATCGTATGAGTGGTGACAACATTAAATGTCCTTGTAAAAAATGTCATAACCTTAAATACATGGATGTTGAAATGGTTAAGTATCACCTTTTTCAATACGGATTTGTTGAGAACTATTTTGTTTGGAAATATCAAGGGGAAGAAGATGTTATTGATGAGATGTATTCTATTAATGATTTTCTTGGTGGCACTCAACCTGAATTGGGATATGATAATCCGTACCGACAAATGGTTTTGGATGTAGCTGGTCCAAACTTTGATTAAGGTTTGAGTCGACAATTTCATAAGAATATTGAACATGAGTCATCTCATACTTATGAAACTTCAATGGAGGAGGAGATCAATCATTCAATAGATGAGACGTCTGATCTTCCAATGGAGGAGGAGCCTAATCCTGAGTCTCAAAGATTTTATGATTTACTACAGGCTGCTGATGCAAAATTGTATCCCGGTTCCTCTGTCTCTCAACTTGAAGTTATCTCTAGGATGTTAAACATTAAAATGGAGAACAACATGTCACAGAGAGGTTACAACCAAATAATGCAATTGTTGAAAGATTCTTTACCTGAAGATAACATAGTCCTTGATAACTATTATCAAACAAAGAAGTTGGTGCGTAGCTTGGGTTTACCAGTTGAGAAGATTGATTGTTGAGAATCAGGATGTATGTTATATTGGGGTGATGATGAGAATCTTACATCTTGTAAATTTTGTGGTAATCAGAGGTATAAATGATGTGTAGGCTCTCGTAAGAGGAAATTGATCCCTTATAAGAAAATGTATTATTTTCTTTTGATTCCTAGATTGAAAAGATTATATGCATCTCATGCTACAGCTGCTGATATGAGATGGCATCATGAGCATACACACGAGGAAGGGGTAATGCGTCATCCATCAGACTCTGATGCTTGGAAACACTTCAATGAAACTCATACTTTTTTTGCAAATGAACCAAGAAATGTAAGATTGGGGTTATGTACGGATGGTTTCCAACCATTCAGTCAGACTGGGAGGAAATACTCTTCGTATCCAGTGATTGTAACTCCATATAATTTACCTCCAGGAATATGCATGAAGGAAGCGTAAAATTGATGTTTATCTGCAACCTCTAATAAAGGAATTGACCTTGTTGTGAGAGACAGGTGTAGAAGCATTTGACATTTCAAAAAAAGCAAAACTTTCAACTAAGGGTAGCTTTGATGTGGACTATAAGTGACTTTCCAGCATATTCTATGTTATCAGGATGGAGTACTGTGGGCAAGTTAGCTTGTCCTTATTGTGTGGAGGAGACACAATCCTTTAGATTAGAACATGGTAGAAAAATATCTTGGTTTGACAGTCAGAGGATGTTTCTTGACCAACATCATCCTTTTCGGAGAGATCGTAAAAACTTTCTTAAAGGCAAGCCTGTCAAAAGATTTCCACCACCTTACAAAACAGGAAAGGAGATTTTGAACCAAATTTGTGACTTAGGGATAAGGAAAGTAACTGAGTTAGATGCAAAAGAGGTTAATCGAAGAATATGTAAGTCTTGTGGATGGAAAAAGAAAAGTATCTTTTGGGATTTTTCATATTGGAGTTCTAACATGATTCGACATAACCTTGATGTCATGCATATTGAGAAAAATGTCTTTGATAATGTATTTAACACAGTTCTTAATATTGTTGATAAAACTAAAGATAATTCACAATCACGTTTGGATATGGTTAACTACTGTGATCGACCACGGTTGGAAAATGATTCAAATGGTAAATACCCCAAAGCTGTATATACAATAGACAAGGAAGAAATAGCTATTTTGTTTAATTGGGTCAAAGATTTGAAATTTCCAGATGGGTATGTTTCAAATTTGGGTAGATGTCCAGACACAAATACGAAAAAGCTATATGGCATGAAAAGTCATGATTGTCACATGTTCATGCAATGAATTTTTCCTATTGCTTTTCGTGAATTACTTCCTAGTAATGTGTGGCAAGCACTTACAAAGTTGAGCTTATTTTTTAAAGATCTTACTTCAACCACTCTACGAGTGGATGACATGGAGCGATTAGAAGCAGATATACCACAAATTTTTTGTAAGTTAGAATGTATATTTCCTCCAGGGTTTTTTGACTTGATGGAACATTTGCTTGTGCACCTAACATATGAAGCAAAGATCGCTGGACATGTATAATATTGATGGATGTATCCTTTTGAAAGGTAAATGTGAAATTTTATGACAAAATTATGACAAGCATGTTATATTTGGTAATTCTAATATGATGGTACATTCATTTATTAACTATTAAGGTACCTTGGAACTCTTAAAAGGATGATTGGAAATAAAGCTAGTGTTGAGGGTTCTATTTGTGAAGCATACTTGATGACAAAGTCAACACTATTATTTTCTTATTATTTTGAACCTCATGTCATGACACATAATCATAATGTGGACTATAATGATGATGGTGGTATTACGGAGGATCTTGAAGGAAATCTATCAATATTCACTCATCCAGGTCGACTATGGGGAGAAACAAGAAAAAGAAATTTATCACTTGATGAAATCAAGGCCGCTCAAACTTACATATTACTAAATTGTGAAGAGGTTGAGCCATTTGTGTGGTATTATTTAAAATTATTTTCACTTAATATTAGAAACATATTAATATATTATGACTTTATGTTTAACTTATTTTGTATTAATGAAGTATGTACGTGCAATGTTTGCAAGAAGAATCTCTCAATTTATCACAGTGTCAGATAGATGAGAGCCTTGAGGCATATTTTTCCATATGGTTTAAGGAATACGTAAGTCTCCAACGATCATTAACTTTGATATAGTAATGTAACCTAAATTGTCTTGTGAATTTAACTAAGTCTTTTTTTAAATAGGTTCGATGCAATCATATAGAAAATAAATTCTTGTGTTGCCTTGCTCATGGACCATTAATAGGCACTACATGTCATTCAATGTATTTTGTTAATGGCTACAAATTTCATACAGAATGTTATGGTAGCGCTAGATCAACAATGAACAGTGGAGTTTGTATCTCAGATCCAAATTTTGGTGATTACTATGGACGGATAAAAGAGATTATACAAGTGGAATACCGTGAAGAACCTTTAAAGCAAACTGTCTTATTCAAGTGTGAATGGTTTGACACAACTATAGATGTTGGTGTGAAGAAGCATAATCAATACAAATTGATTGATGTTAACCAACGTTGTCAGTATAAAAAGTATGAACCTTTTATTCTTGCAATGCAAGCAACACAATTGTGTTATATCCCATATCCTAGCAAAAAAATGGACAAGATTGATTGGCTAGCCGTATTGAAGGTTAAACCTCGTAATGTTGTGGAATTACCTGATGAGGAAGTGGAACCAACTCCAGAACTGAATGTTCCATTTCAAGTTGATGAAGTTGAAGTCCATGAGATAGATATGAATATTTCTGTTGATGAAGAAATACTCTTACATGATTTAAATGGGGGTGTACTTGAAATGGAAGAACCCATTGATGGGTTACATCCAGAGTATCATGAAATCCCTGGAGAATCTACAGAGGAGGAGTATGAATCTGAAGAAACTGAGGTGAATGAGAAAGAATTTGAAGAAGATTAAGATAGGGACTAGTTCTTAATAACAATATGTTATTGTATCTTCAATATTTTTTGTGTGTAGTAATTTTTCATAATATTATTATTTCCTTAGTTTAGGTTTTTTTAATGTAATCATATTTGAATGACTTTTTCTTCTATTCGATATGATTAAGAATCTTGTTTTGTTTATTCAACTTGAGATTTCTATTTTGTTTTATAGATTTTCCTCAAATTTTGGAGTTCACCTGGTTATTCTCAACTATTGTGACTTCTTCCTCTTCTCTTCGACTACTGCAACTAGAAATGTAAGTTTTCAATAACTTTTTTTTTGTTTTCTTTACTATTACGTATTCAGCTTCACTATCGTGGGATGAGTTACTCTTTTTTCTCGTGTTCTTTTCTACTTTCTTCAAATCTTAAACGTGTTGTAGTAGCTGCAAAGATATCAGCTAGTCTTATTTTTCAGTTGCATTTATTTAGTTGATTATAGTTTTCCTCACCTTATTTTGATTTTATATGTGCGAAATTTACTTCAAAAAGACTATTTAGTCATCTGTTTAAAATTTGCAGGAGATTCTGGCTCCAATTTCCAGAATGCCATATGCATGAAATTTAGTAACATTTGGGCATACTGATGAACTTTATTTAAAAATAATTGATCTTTTACAAGTGTTGATCTTACAATACTTACATATTTTGAAGATATGACTTGAGGCAGAGGTCGAGGTAGTGCAGGTCGTGTAGGAAAATCCTCAGGTCGCGGTAATTCTGCTATTCCTCCAAAAATGCCTATTGTTCCTATTCCCACAACAGTTAGTCCTCAACAAGGTGGTACAAGTTCCAATATAGGTGGGCCTCATCGTACAAACCAAGTTCAAATACTAGGACCTAGCAGTACACCATCCTTTCAAATGCCAAATCACAATAATATTCCAACCATTGTTGAATCATCTCCTATTACACCTAATGAGAGTAATCAAATAGGAGAGGGTACATCTACTCAAAGCAAAACAATTGGTAAAGGTGAGTCCAATAATCGTGGGCAGCGGAGAACAGTTGTTACTCTTACTCCCACAGGGTTAGTTCATATTTATAGTATCACTATTATATATATTTTTAATAAGATACATATGTATTTAAGTAATGTCCTCAAATTTATACAGAATGAAGCCTTCTTCGAAATGCTCTACTTTCATAGCTAAGTCTTTCAAAAATGAACTTGATCCCAATTGAATCAATTGGAAAGGTGTCTCGCACCCTGTAAAAGATTTTTATTTTGGAGAATTCAAGGTATGTTGTTTCATTATAATGGAGTTTAAGAAAGTGATAAACTTTTTATAGATATGATATTCATGTTATTACTTTTCAAACTAATTTCAGAAGGAATTCTATTGAGACTCTTCAACTAATGAAAATGCATTGAAAAGGCAATGGGAGATTAAGGCATCACTATGATATAGAGATTTTATTTCCAAAATAAAAAAGGACGGAACTATTCCTGGATAAGTAATTGATATTTTTTGGGAAAATTGGACGAGGCTTTGGAAAGCTCCTGAGAATGTTACAAAGTCAGAAACAAATAAAAACAATCATCGTGGAGGAAGAGCAGCTGCTGTCGGAACTCATACAGGTGGATCTATCTCCACTGGAGATCATCGTAAGAAACTTGTAAGTATATATTTCACGCAATATATATTCTTCGACAAAATAAATTTTCCTTATCTTCTAGTCATTACTAAAAGTCTATAGTACACAAATAGTAGAAGTGCCTCTTTTTTTTGTTCAATTATGTTTTGGGATTGTTGTTGCAGTGCATCTGTTTTGGGTGCAACATATAAATGTTGTTGATAACACTTTTGATTTTTAAACTCTTAATTGTATTCTTTCTGATAGTAAATTTGGACATAAGGTGAACAAAATCAAATAGATAAATTGGCTAGAACTGTATGTTGACTGGAAAAACTTAAAAATGAAAGCCCCACATTATAATAGTTGGTTAGAGAAAATAAAAAGTTACAGGAAAAAATAGGTAGATTTGAACTTTACATGTAAAAGCTTTGCCTGAATGTGTACAAAGAAGTGAACTCTACAAAGATGGCATAAGAAAATGGAGATATATTCTGCCTAGATATTTGGCTAGTGCTAACACGTAATATAGTAAAATTAAGAGAGAGTAGGATGTATGTAGACTTTATTTATACTTTGTGAGATAAGAGATTGTTTTCGATAAATTATCGGCTTAAAGAAAAATATCCAACACATGAGTATAGGTACATATTAATTGTTCAGAAAATTTTCACCAGTACTACCTCTACAAGCTTATAACAATTAGTTGCCTTAGAATCTATTTTTTATTCTAAGAGCCTTAATGGGTCTTGCTTATAGAAGAAGGGAGTTTAATATTTCAGATTGTCTTGTGAAATTGAATGCAATATATTGAACATGAATAACTTCTTATTATAGAACTCGATTTTTAAATCTGAATTTGAATCTTTTTCTTTGTCACTAAGTACTATTTCTGGACAGTTTTTGGCGCCGTGTCACCGATTTTTGAAACTAAATCTTGCATAAGAACGTTATGAAAGATATCTCAATTCTTACCAATGTTGGTTACTTCATCTTTAGAGGCACGATTTGAATTGTTAGCATCATTTCTACCATAGGGGCTGCCTCAATTGTGGGTTCCTCACAGAAATCAAATAGACTTTTTGTGTTTATTGAAATACTTTACCTAATTATATCATATTGTTCATAACACTGGGCTAATTTATTTTTTTGGGGTAGGCTATTGAAAAGGGTAGAGACCCAACACCAGGTGAGCTCCATTTACACGTCCACACACATGCATGGTCATGATGGAAAAACTTTTGTTGATGAGCGAGCACGAATTATTCATGTAAGCCGAATTTATAAAATTATTAACTTTTGACATTCATATTCTTTTTATTTGGGGAAACTAATAGTTAGTATTCTTTATTATAATTTTAATATCTCTACTTCTTGCAGGAAAGATATGAAGAAATATTACGTGAGAAAATTGAGTCTGAATCTGATATTGATCAACGCGACGCTTATTATCGAGCTGCGGGTGGAGAAAAGAAGGGAAGAATATATGGTCTTGGATCTCAAGCAAAAAGTTACTACGGATCAAATCTTTGTATCTCTTCTCAATTTGATGTTTCATCATCAGTTCCACCATCTGTTTCTCAATCTGCACCAATGGAAAATATGGATGAGTTCGTGAAGAAATTGATTCCTACATTGATTGATCACATGATTCCTATATTACTTGAGCGCATACAAGGTGTAACTTCTTTACCATCACATCAATCAGTTGATACTCCTATTGGTAACGCATCATCAGCAACACCTATGGTGCCTAATAACGTTGTTTCAGATGATGACCATATTTCTTCTCCCTAGCATTAGTTTTTCATGTCAGTTTTTTGTTAAAGGAAAACAAATTATGCAGTAACAATTACGAGTTCTAAACATTAGTAATTGCTAGATGCTTGATACTTGGTGTAGATGTTTTGGACTTAATATTTGATGAATATATGTTTTGGTGCATATGTTATATATGAAGTAACATTTATGTTATATGAATATTTGTTATTATTAGGATGTTTAATAATTTACAATTTCTATATATTTTAAATAAATAAATAAATAAAAACAATAGAAAGAATCATACCTGCGACAAATTTAACGACAGAATATTGCGACATATTTTGGAAATAGTTAAAGAATTAAAATTGGTGACAGATTGCGACAAATAATAATTGGTTGCCAAAAGTTTGCGACGGATTAGCGATAAATTATTTCATCGTAAAATTATAGGACGACGAATTCATTTATGTAATTTACTACGAAATATATAAATCTAGCGACAAAACTTTCCGTCTCTACCATTTTACCACGGATATCGTATGTCGCTAGATCGTCGCTATTCTTGCTACGGAATCAATTTTTCCGTCGCTAAGGGGTTAGCTACGATCAAAATTATAACGATCAACATTTCATCACTAATCCGTCGCAAATACAGTTTTACGATGGATATATATCTATTTGCGACGGATTTTATCCGTCGCTAAACACTGTTTTTTTAGTAGTGTTTATATGAAGTGATGAAACATCACTTTTTCAATTATTTTGTACATGAAATATATAGAATATGATAATTTTATGGTTAGAATACATTCCTTGTGAAAAACAATTATGTGAAGGTTCTTGAAAATAAAATAAGTTAAGACCCTTAAAAATTTAGACCTCAACTACATAAAAAAAATTAGAGACAATATATTTGTTTGAGGCTAACCCTTCAGTACTTATCGTAATTGTTATTTGTTACTCAAACCAAATTCATAGAAGGAGAAAAATAATTTGAAACAATAGCAAAATAATATTTTTTACTCCTTTTGGAAATTTTTTATTCATAAAATTGTTGCTCTCAAGGCTCTTTTAGATACTTCATGTGTCCCATTTTATAACTTTTTCAAAAAAAATTAAAAATTAAAAAATTAATAAAAATAAAATTATATATATATATGTATGTTTACGTGTAGCATCCTGAAAGTATAAGTAGATAAAAATGGTGGATTGGAAACTCATGTTAAAAAGATATTCACGAACATGAAAAAATAAAAAATGACTCTAACCTAGATAACTCAAACACTAAGTAATGTCTTGGGACAAAAGGGACAGCAAATCCATTTTAATAGAAAAAAAACTGTAAATTAAGTTATTAATTTTTTAGAGTAGGTTTTGTTTCATATTCTTCAAATTAAGCTTGCGGAAAATTGTCATAACTCACCCCAAAATTTTTAGAAATACTGAATGAGAAGGAAGAAGGAAAAACACATAAAGGGATGACAACCTTGTCCAAGTGAGATCATATACATGCTAAACGAAAAATAATCAATACAATTTTATATAACCAAATAGCGAGAAAAACATACATTAAACTTTAAAGGGAGTAAATTATAAGATATTCAATGATGATAATAAATCATTTTGAGCAGAAAAGTTCATATGTTTTGGAATAACATACCCCAAAAAATTGACTAACACTTCGATAAGGATAATTTTAAAAATAAAAGAATATGGATGCAATGTCAATAACTCTCATAGGATTTTCTCAAGAATAGAAAAACTCATGTCATAACTCATCTCCATGTATAACCACTATCTATCTAACAAATGTTTATCACTTGAGCAACATAAAAGTAAAATGCACTCATATCAATACATCACTTGCATACCCTAAATTTGATATTTTATATGATGTTAAATGGTACAACAATATAATAAATTCAAACCAAATTTGTGCACACTAATCAATGGAGTAATATAAGAAATTATTTAAAAAGCACAATATTTAATACATATGAAATCTTGAAGGTTTAAAGAGTTTAGCAAATAGAATATCTATTAGATACATGCTAGAAAAGTTTCACATACCACAATAATTAAACTTTTCTAAGAATGCATAACAAGCACATGTTTTTACTACCTTTGTTTTCTAGAAAAAGAGGAGTTCCCTCATATTTTCAACGACAAAATTTTATAAGTTTTCTATTTTTCTTATTCTTAAAACACTTAATTTAGTACATAATGTATATTTATTTATATTATAATATATATATATATATATATATATATATATATTTATATAAAGAAGTCACATTTTCACATTGAATGATTGTGACTTTTCTCAAGGGTTGTTACTTTTCTAGAGAGTCGTGCCTTTCCCTAAGGATTGGGACTTTTAAAAAGAGTTGTAACTTTTCCGAAGAGTTGTGACTTTTTTGATAGGGCACAATAAGAACTTGGTCATACTACCCTTTGTTGGCTATAAATAGAGGGGTTTTCTCGCCTCCATACTCAACTTCTTTAATCTTCATTCGAGGACGAATGATCCCAAGGGGGTAATATTGTAACACCTCAGAAATTCATCTAAGACTGAACTAAGCGAAAAATAGTGAACCAAGGAGGGGTCCATGGGCCGTCAATTGGACCACGACCCATCACCCTCATTGTGGTTCACACCCAACAAAAATGTGGAGAACCACAAACCTCTACATAGGCTTTGGAACTCCACATGAGTCATAAGGTCAGATGTGAGAACAATCAAGAACCACCCAAGGCCCCTGTGAGGAACCACAGAACACTTGACGGTCCGTGGAACCCCTGTTCTTGTGAAGAACCACAATGGCCTATACAACTCGTGGTGCTTCACACGGTCCATGAAGTGGACCGTGGAAGGAAAATGTCACCCTTCAGTTTTTGGGTCACCTTCAAATAGGCATATCTTTTAGCACAAAATTAATTAGGTGGCCCATGACTTATCAAATTAAAGATATTTGACTCTTCTTTCCAACACCAATGAGTTAGACAAAATCCAAGCTCAGAGTAAAATAATATACTCATTTCAGTAGAGTCCTGTTGGGCAGGGCCACAACCACGACCTCGTTGATGGGCAGTGGTTCTAATAAAGGTCCGTTAGCCCCACCGTGAATAGCACTTCGTCAGTTTTAAGTCAGGCTTGTTTTGGTCTTTTCGCCAATGCATTAACCACTTAAACTATGTTGTTTGATGCCTAAACTACATCATTTTACTAAGTCTAAGCTTAAAATTCCAGTCACACAATATCCAAAAACCTCATTCTCCAAAAGTCACAGAGCATAGAGCGAAAAGAAGAGGAAAAGTCACTAATTTCTTCCAAGAACAAGCAAAGGTGTTCTTCAAAATTGTGCCCCGAAATCCAAAGGATTTCTTCGTAGATTTTGTCGCCATGTATGTGGGATTTCATTAGTGGTCTCCTTTGACCCATTAGGTCCCTAGATTTCAGTCAGTTCTTCATATTTTCATAAACTATTTAGACATAGGGTTTCTATATTTTCAAGATTTATTGTGATTATGGTGCCTTTGATCTAAATAATTTTTTTCTTGATAAATTTAGTATAATTCCATTCACAGCACTCAGAACCATAGCTTGTTTAAATATATTATAGTTCATGAATTATACTTGCTAGGCCAATCAAACATAAATTCATGCTTGAGATTTCGAATGCCACATTCTCAGTATATAAATGTTGCATTCTCATTTCACATGTCAATATTTTGAACTATATAGTATTTAATGAATGTTAGCTTAATGAATATTCAGTTAGGAGTAGACTTAATACCGAGTTGGACTAGGGTTAAGCGTACCCTCAAAGTCCCAAACTACGTGCCTGTATAGGTTTATAATTTCATTCTGGTGGGCATCAGTTTTAGTGATCACACCACAGTCATGCCTCTATACCCCTAGCAAGGTATATATGGTCCTCTTGATGGGACGTATTGATCGAACTCCATGTTTAGCTCACATGGTTCATGTCAGTTTATAGTAGCTCCCATAGTCAGACTCTTATTGCATTTACCAAGTTTTCAGCATTTACTTCAGTATACAGTTCAACATGTTATCTTCATGATTAGTACTTGGTCATTGCATCCAGTTTAGTTTTCAGTTATACTTCTGTACATATCTATATCTATGTTCAGATTATATCATTGCTCAGTTATGCATTGTTGAACTTATATACTTAGTTCATCTCAGCATATCTATATCTTTCTTGCTCAATACATTCACAGTACTGACGCATACTTTTGTGCTACATCATTTTATGATGTAGGTCCAGGCGTTCAACATCCAGATAACGCTTAGTTTGATCCTTAGTCCGAGTTTAGCAGCTTCAGTGGTGAGTCCTCATACTTCGAGGACAATAGATGTGTTTTACCTTTCAGTTTTTAGTTTTGTTAGAATTAGTTGGGGCATGTCCCATCAACTCAACTCAGTTAGAGGCTTTTCATACATAGTAGTAGATTCGGCTAGGGTTGTTAAGTGTTGTTTTAGGAATCACTAAACTCTTATGATATTTTATATATTCAGACTTGTTGTGTTTTTTCCATTTCAGACATCCGCCAATTTTAGCTTCTGCATAGTACATGATTTACTTAGTTATTCTCAGTATGATTGATATATGCCAAACTCAGGGTTAGCTTAGGTCACTCGTGATTCTAGGTCCCGTGTTACGTCTAGGGGGTAGCCTCGTGGCGTGACACATGCCATGAAAGTTTCACTTACTACAATAATGAATCTTTTCTAATATTAATAAGGAATAATAAGAACATGTTCTTACTATCTTTGGTGTCTATAAAAAGAGGAGTTCCCCCAAATTTTTAAACTATGAATTTTTGATGTTTTTTATTCTTCTTCGTAGAAACTATAGTTTTATTTATTACCTTTTTTATCTGAAAATAGGTATGATTTGTTTCACCTATCAGACTTTCTACTAATTCTAATTTTATTCATCAGTGCTCATCTTATTCTCTTAAAACTCCTAATTTAGTACATACTCTATATTTATTTATATTATACTATAAAGTATATTAAAAGAAGATACATTTGCACAATGAATGATTGTGACTTTTCCAAAGAGTTGTGACTTTTCCAAAGAGTTGTGACTTTTCTAAAGGATTGTTACTTTTCAAAAAGGTTGTTAATTTTCCAAAGGTTCTGAATGGTTGTGACATCTCTGATAAGGCACAATAAGCACTTGTTCATACTAATCTTTGTTGGCTATAAATAGAGGGGTTATCTAACATTTCGAAACGATAAATTTTCTTAGTTTTCCATTATTCTTACTCTTGTTCTTCTAAAGACCCAATTTAGTACATATCTGATATTTTCATTGTATATTTTTAAGCAACTTTATGGGTCATTTGTTCGATTTATTGATTATTTCAAAGAAGCTGGATAAGTAATAATACCAAAAATCTTAGTACAAATCCTACAAAATATTTCATACTATATTTGTATTGTAAAATATATTAAAATCACACACTTATCACATTGAAGGATTGTGACTATTCGATGGACTGTGACATTTTCGAAGGATTGTGACTTTTCAATTTCTGCCAAACTTTACAACATTTTTGAGATATGATTAATACGACAAATATTCAACTCTCAATAAAATATATTAGTAGTTCTACGTATCTTATCATGTTGCGCCGGAATATATTCTCTCTTTGTTGTCTCTTCATTAATTTTAATTCCACCAACAATGCTTAAAAAGTTTTCATATCCAAACACACAACAATAATTCAATACAAAGCTGGATGAGTAATAATACCAAAAGACTTAGTAAAAATTGTATAAAATATTTCATACTATATTTATATTATAAAATATATTAAAAGCAGACACTTTATTGCATCGAAGGATTGTGACTTTTTCGATGGACTATGACATTTCCAAATGATTGTGACATTTTAATTTCTGTAAAATTTATAAAAATTTTGAGATATGATTAATACAATAATAATTCAACTCTCAATAAAATGTATTAGTAGGTACAAGTATCTTATCAAGTTGAAGCGGAATTTATTCTCATCTTGTTGTCTCTTCCTCAATTCTGATTCCATCAAGAATGCCTAAAAAGTTGTCATATCCAAAAATACAAAAGTAATTCAATACAAATTCATAAAAGATAAAATTTTACTGATCATTAAAGAAAACACAAACTTATGTTGTTGGACAAAGTGATGACAGTAGGGAAAAACCCATAAAAAAAAGGTAGGTATGAACCAAAAAAAAATCATGCTTGTGATCCATTGTTTAAGTATTGAACCATTGAAATAGTTTTTCTTTTGACATGTCGAATGGAAGGAAAAGCTGCAAGTAAATTATAATTTTAATTCATCATTTTTTTTTTTGTGAAGATCCAAAGTAGGCTTCAAAAGAATTGGCGAAGTTTGACAGAAATTAGGTATGATATTTTTTACAGAAAGAAAGATACAACAACTGGTTTCATTTGCCTAGTTTTTATAGGCAGTTCTAGAAGAGACGCAACCGAAGGGCTACAACAGTCTGAAGGGACACAAGAGTTGAAAAATGGGTTTAAAGGTAAGAATTAAATGTCAACAACACAAATCTATAAGAATTTATTTAGCACCTAAGATATTATTTAGTTATTTCAATTACCCGATCACACTTAAAGTGTTATGCTATTTTCTTATAGTTAAAATAATTTACTATTACAATTTTTTATTATGATCAACCAGGCAGGGTGAAGTGTATACCAACTAGTGTATGATCATTTAACTTCAAAATAATATTAAGATCAGTTGGAAATGATTGATTGTAAATTAACAACAAATAGGTTTAAGTGTGGAACTTAATTCTTAAAATAAAATGTTACAAGTTTTGATAGACATAATTAAATTTATAATAAGAAGTTGACATATTTGACAAAAAAAATATTGAATATTTGATTGCATTTTTGTTCCTTCAATAAATCAAAGTAGAATAAAATATCTAATTAAATATTAAACACTAATATTTTAATTTCCTTGGAAGGCAAACGAAATAAATTAAATGTTACACTCTTTGTTTTCCTTCATTTATAAACAATTTATTGCCTAATAAACGTTGTCAAACTCTTTGTTTTCCTTCATTTATCAATTAAATATGATAATCAAGTTCTGCTAATTGAGCAATCTTATATAAATGGACATATTCTGCCGTATGAAAGCACTTATTCGCACTTGATATTTAGTGTATAATGTGCTGCATTTCCTGTTTGGACGTTTATTTTAAAGGGTTCGACTTGTGTGTAAGTATTTGTGTGTGAAACATGATCACTAGCTAGATTGCTAGTGCATAAAATATTTTGGACTCTCGGATGTAAGCTTTGAATGATTAAGCAAGTACAAAATTTCATGAACACATAAGATTCGTTAAAAGTTAGAAAGTACATACTGTCTTTATTTTATCTTATATGATGTTATTGCTATTTTAGAAATTGAGTGTCAGGTTGCTCACAAAAGAGGTAAAAAAGTCTGAAGCTATTGAACCGAATGTACTTAACAAAGAGAGAGTTATTAATCAACCTGATATGAAAGAAAACAGAAATTCCATGGTTGAGGAGGAAGTTACAAAGGTATCAACACCTCAAAGATTTATTAAGGGATAATCTTTCATTATAAAGACTACAGTTTTGGAAGATTTTATCTTTTTAAGGTAGATAATTTATAAGCAATGTATCATTAGAATGATTTGGATCACACATGGTTCTCTTCGCCGTTACGATTTTGCATCCATTTCGCCCCCTTCTTCTTGTTTTTCCGGACCCTCAATTACTTGTGCATTAAAAAACATAAATAAAATATTGTGAGTACCACATAAATGATAGCTCGATAAAATGGACAATGACATGACTGAACCACAGGGTAGTCGGATTCACAAGATTCCAGAGGAAGACATTAAGTCTATTGCGTATCAGTAAGAGTAGAATGAAGAGTTTTAATTACCTATGTTAGATGCAGACTACATTAGAAGAGAAGACATGAAGATCAAAGACGTGGCGAGGAAATATGTAGTGCATTTCCTCCCCTCTATATCATAAATAAACTTCCAGACAATTTCCAAATAATGAAATCACTAGATAGTTAGTCCATTATTATAATTTCAGAAAAGTACTTCATTCTATAAACTTTCACAACACTTGCTTTATCTCTGGACTGTTTTGCGAATGGCGTTTCGAGTCCTTCCCTCTATTTTTTTTGTGAAAGCGTCAATGTTTTATGTTCTAGTAGTAGGTTACTCTTTGTCAGGACTGCGAGAATTGTTATGTTCGTAATCCTATAACTCAAGACTGGGAACTTATCCCTTCTCAATAATGTTATCATGTATTTGATCCAACTGTTATTCTTTCATGTCATCCTCAAGGTATTATCACATTGTCATTGCAGTACCTTCTCATGATCAACCAATTGTCTTCTTTGAGATAAACTCGTCTCAATCAAACTCTTGGAGGTGCTCTTCGTTAGACTGCTTGAGTTAGACGATATAATTGGTATTGGTGGGAGATTTTATTTGATGCTACTGGCTTACTAGAATAAAACATCAAATGATATGCTAGAATTTAATGTGAAAAATGAGATTACAAGAGTTCTACATATGCCTATCCTCCTGCGAGATATGGTGCCTTAACTCAGATAGAAGATGAGCTATGATATGTAACGACTTATAATGACTGTGGGGATATATTTATGTTAGATATATTTGGAGTTATGGATATCTATCTAAAGAAGTATATGCGTAAATCTTAGACACACGAAGTCTTTTTAAGCATTTGAAAAATATCTCAAATGATTGTCAAGACTTCTTTTTTCCAAGATTCATGCATACACTACACTTAAAACACAGGCCCCTCCTTCCATAAATTCTAACATAAATACATCCCCACAGTCATTATAAGAAGTTACATAGCATATCTCATTTTCTATCTGAGTTAAGACAACATCTCACCTAGGTGGATAGGCACATATAGAACTATTGTGATCACAGATTTCAATTTGAATGCTAGCACATCATTTGTTGTTGCATCAAGTAACTCATCACATTCATAGAAAATCACCCACCAATAATAATTGTATATTCTTCCTCAAAATATTCTTAAAAAATTGCATCTCCAAGAATTTGATCAATATGAATAAATCTAAAAAAAGACAAGTGGATAACAAAGAGGACGGATTACAACAACAATGTGATAACATAATTCAATATTACTACGAGGATCAAATGCAAAAACAAATATTGGATCAAATAAATGATAACATTTGATGAGGATGGATAAGATTCCAATCTTCAGTTATAGGATTATAAACATAATAATTATCCCGCCCCTAACAAAGGACTACCCTACAAATAGAACATAAAACTTTGATTCATTGAGGCAAGAATTTGAGGGAAGGACTAGGGACTCAATTAGCAAAATAGTATAGACACAAAAAATATAGAATTAGATTTAAAATACACATCCATTATTTGATTAAAGTATCCAGAAAGTTTATCAAATGAAGTGATTTTGTGGTATTATAATAATGGACTAACTATCTAATGGTTTCATCCTTTGGGCACTGCTCGAAACTTTATTAATGATTAAGAGAGGAGGAAAGCACTACATGTTTTTTGTCCACATATTAAATATTCATGTCCTCTCTTATAATGTAGTTTGCACGAAATACAGGTAATTAAAATTTTATAATACATTCATACAAGCAACCATTTTAAAGCCGTCCTTTAGGGACTTGTGAATCTCACTGACATGTTGTTCATTGATGTCATCATCTGATTCGTCGGATCTATCTAGTTATGTTGTATATTCATATTTTCATTTTTTTCTAATGAACAAGAAATTGAGTTGCCGAAAAAACAAGAAGAAGGTGAAAAGATAATTGTGAAACCATAGCGACGAAGAGAGAAACATGTGTTACCCAAATGATTCCAATATTACTTTACTTATAAATTATTACCTTAAGGAAGAAAAATTTTCTAAATCAATCTTTATAATAAATTGAGTTGAAAAAAGAGAAGATCACCTTTATAGTATATTTAGGTACAGAAAGAATTGATATTCTTTTAGTTTTGATTATTAGAAGCTATTCGTTATTTTTTTGAAGTGTTTGATTTTTTTATAAAAAAAGAATTAAAAGAATATTAAGGACAGGAGGAATTATTGCTTCTAACACAATTCCATATAAGGGAAAAAAATTAGGGTAGATAACTTAGTTTTATGAATTTCAATCATAAAATTAAAATTTGAGGATAATCTTTAAAGCTTTCACCTGAAGAGGTAAATTTAACTATTTTTTGACAGTCGACCGCTCTACCAATGAACTACTTAGGAACAACAGACTTAATGTTGGGAGCTGACTCTTGTTCTTTGGACCAACCTATGACCGAAGAAAAATGAGTTGGTCACTCTTTTCTCAAAATGAATCTTTTTAAACAGACATTATACCGATTTAACTAATGAGTAGTTTTTCAATTTCATAAGTTAGAATATTACTTATTGTTCAGGTTTAATGAAATGGATCACCATTCATATAAGTTTTGGATTGCATTTTTCTTCAAATAATTATATTTTAATATTCAACAAAATTATTTTTATAGTGATTAACTTGGAATATATCTGTGAAGCACGTGTCCGAATACTAGTAAATATAAACACACATACCAAAATCTATAAATAATGTCACACTTTTAGTGAAATTCAAAATCGTTACCATTTGGTTGACAGGTTGTTGATTGCAAATACAATTTGCTTTTTCCTCTAACCAAGAAATTCATGGAGAAAAAGTTCTTGGCTAATGTAAGGAAAAATAAGTGAATGAATCTCTAGTTTATTATGTTGTAATTTGACAGTGTAAGAAAGTATAAAACTATATTTATAATACTGGAAGTTCCATGAATATAAACCAAGTCATTAAATTCATGTCGTCTATATAGATTTGATTTATTAAATTTGGAAAAATTGGTAATATTAAAAGGTATTAAAATAGTATTTATCTTATTGGAAGGAAGTCGAGAGCTTCTAGTTTTACTCTACCCCTACCTCAGCCGAAAAACACATATTCATCAATTAAAAGAAACTACACTCAAATCAAGCTGAAAAATACAAATCCGGTGAAAAAAAACTAGATTCAAATCAAGCTAAAAACGAAGATCCATCAATTAAAAATAACCTAGACTCAAATAAAGCTGAAAAACACAGATCTATCGATTAACAAGAAAGTAAACTCAAATCAAGCTGAAAAAAGACAGATCTATCAGTTAAGAAGAAACTAGACACAAATAAAGCTGAAAAATCTCACATCCATCAGTTAAAAAGAGACCAGTCTCAAATCAAGCTGAAAAATACAGATCCATCAAATAAACCGATACTAGACTCAAATCAAGCTAAAAAACACATATCCATCAATTAAAAAGAAACAAGACTCAAATCAAGCATAAAATACAGATCCATAAATTAAAAAGCAATTTTACTAAAATCAAAATGAAAAAACCAAAGATCCATTAATTAAAAAGAAACTAGACTCCAATCAAGCTGAAAAACACAGATCCGTCAATTAAAAAGAAACTAGATTCAAATCAAACTGCAAAAACACAAATTTATCAATTAGAAAGAAACTACACTCAAACCAAGCTGAAACACGTATTCATCAATAAAAAAATTAGACTCAAATAAAGCTGAAAAACACAGATCTATCGATTAACAAAAAACTAGACCCAAAATCAAGCTGAAAAGCACAAATCTATCAAGTGAAAAGAAACTAGACTCAAATCAAGGTGAAAATACAGATCTATCAATTGAAGAGAAACTAGACTCAAATAAAGCGGAAAAAGACAAATCCATTAATTAAAAAGATGGTAGACTCAGATCAAACAAAGAAGGAAGAGAAATACTTACATAAAGCTAACCAATAGGCATCCAAGATGACAACCCTCTATAGACTCATAGGGATACACAACAATTTGATCCACCGAACTAAACATTTTGATAGAAAAAAAGAAAATAGATAGATGGACCTTCTAATCTATGATTACAAATATAAAAATTAGTTAAGAAGAGAAGGAGAGAGATCTTACTTCTACAAGCTAAGAAGCATTGGTGTACACCAAAGAGGGTCTTGTGTGTTGATCACCCAATGTGGAACTTGAACCAGAATAATATTGTGGAACCTCATCAGCATCAACTTATTTAGTAGAGAGAGAATGTGCAGAAGAGAAATGTTCAATCCCCTATTCAAAACCCTAGTAATATAGTAGTCCATATATAAATATGTGTTTTATTGGACCTGGCTATTTTATTCTGGCCCATTTTTTTGTCTGTGTTTTCCATTCTTTAAGTTACTGATTTTTTGTGCTTGTTGGAGCCCAAAAAAATATTTATCTGTTGATTTATAGTAAAACGAGCTCGTTTTCCAACTCTATAGAAAAAATATAGTGGAATCAATAGTTATTCATAATTAGCCTTAAAGATAGTAAGTAAAGTAGTAAATATATATTTTTAAAGGTAATTCTAGATCATATATTTTAGTAGAGTATCTAATCTACATGTTTATTTCTCTTTATTAATAAACATTTTTCATAAGAAAATTTGTAGACATAAAATTTGTCAACAACACCAATCTATAAGAATTTATTTAGTACGCAAAATATTAATGTAACACCCCAAAATTTCTTAGTTAAGACCCAAATCATTCTCCATTTGTGAATAAGGTCATATTGGGTGATTTTTAAATTGCCCATATGTGTAAAGGTTAATTATTTAGTGTGTGAATGAATTTGGATATCAATTAAGGTCACTAGAATCTCCTAACAAAAAGTTGAGTTAAATGTTTCCTTACCGATTAAGTTTTAATGTAAGATTCTATTTGGGTCAACTTCAAATGAACATATCTCTTTAGAATATAAAGAGTTACGTGTCCCATAACCTATCAAATAACATGTATTTGAATCCTCTTTCCAACACCACCAATTTCACATCAATCCAATTTCTAAGTAAAAAGTTATGATCATTTTAGTAACCTAATACAAAGCATTTACGAATTAGCCGATGGGAAAACATTAAAAAAGGTCGTTTTTATTTTTTTTAACTCTAAGAAAACCCTTAACGAATCTCTTGACTAACATAAGGCTATTAAAAATCAGATTTTCATCTCTTAATACTCCATTGTCTTCTCTCTCAAACCCTAAGGCAAAACTCTAAGGAAACATCAGAGTGGAAGACTCCATTCAAGATTCTTTCAATCTTTTTCAAGATTCTTCTTCAAGGTAAGTCTTTCTCCAAGAATTTCATTCTTTCCAACTCAAATTCCTCCATACAATTATGAATGACTAATGAAAATTATTATTCTTGGTCATAGAGATCTCAAGAAACGAATTCAAGAATCTAAACAAAGGTTTTCTTGATTGTTCTCCTTCAACCTAGGGTTTCAAGGATTCTTCAAGATTCATAGAGATCCTTCAAGAAACTCTTTCTCCAGGTATGTAAGCTTATCATAGTATTGGACTAGTTCATCCTCACTTTAACACCCCGGTATTTTTTTTGAACTAAGACTCGAACCATCCTTCGTAGTGAGTAAGTTTTTACCGAGGAATTTAAATTTTTCCTAAATGTTAAGGTCACTAGATGTAGCACCTTATGTTCCAAAAGGAACTATAGAAAATTCATTGACGTAATTCCTAAGTTCTTATAAGTTTTGGGTCAACTTCAAACGACCATAACTTTCAGTATAGGATAAGTTAGGTGTGCCATGAGATGCAAAATGAAAGGTCTCTAAATTATCGTTCCAACGTCACCGAGTTTGCTAAGTTTCGAGTTCGGATGAGTAAGATAGGCCGTATTGAAGTTAAGCTATTCAGTTAAGGAAAGTTACGTGAAAATAGTAAAGGGTAATTTGGTCTTTTCCTTACCAAATCAGATTTAATTCATTTTTTGTAAGGTTTTAAGGGTCTAATCCTATTAGGTTCAGTTTTATAATCCTAATTATGGGTGTCAAAAATGAACCCAAACATAGGTAACCCGCACAGAATTTTAAGATTTAGGCTCAAGATAATTTAAATTGGGTTTAATCTCAACCCTTTGATACTTATCGTGACCAACGACACTAACCTATGGTACGAGTGTCTACGATCGTCGATAATATAGTAACCCAACGAAGGGTTGGGGTCGTGTCCCAAGGGAGTGGTTTTGAGAATTAATAGAAAAATAAAATTAAGTTCTAATTAGTCATAGCTAAAGACATTAACGAGTAAAACATAGTAAATTAAGGGGTGATACGGAAGTGTCAAATATCAAAAGGGGTTTTGTCACAAGTAGTAAAAACAACAAAAATAACAACAAAATCAAGTATGGGGAAAAATTCTTGGGGTCTGACCGCAATACAAGTTGAGATAAATAGTTGGGTACATGCTTTCGATAGGAAATTTGCAAGATAATAGTGACTAGGCAAAGCTTTAGATGGAAATAAGTTCCCTCTCGGGCAACTTACCCCGTTTCAAATGCGTTCCTCTCGGACACCCATTTGCGCATAAAGGCCAGCCTACGCCTTACCCCACTCACTGTCTTGAGCTGAGTGTTATGATATGGGACTAGGGCTCACCCTCTCGGATTGAACCTCATGTCGACCCACTCCTTAGGCCATTAATCTAGCGGTCTTGGTTTCGCGACCTCCCTCTCGGGCAAGCCAAAAACACATGGGTGGATTTGTATTTGCAACTAGAAACCCATTAAATTAAACCATAACCACTACGTGAAATCACCATTAAAATATATCTAACCTATCAGCAAGCAAGACCCAACAATAATATCAACACATATTTGCTAAATCACACCCCAAGAATGGGGGTTTTTAGACACACATCAAGAAATAAAAAAATACACCTAAACTGTAACGAAAATCAAGTGGGTATAAGAAATTAAACCTTGATTTAAGAAAAGGAAGAAGAATGGAGAAGACCCACTTCCAACTTGGGGAAGATGACACCCTTCTTTCTTCAAGTCTCCCAAAAAAAACCCTCTCCAAACTTGAGAGAAAATATCCCATAAAAGTACTATTCTATATTTAAAATTATAATAATGGTTCGTCTCTTAAAAATAATAACTAAGGTTAGTATTTTTAGTTTTCAGATTTATTGCTGCAGCGGATCGTTCGGCGAGGTTAGTCACGATCACCGAATGACTCGGCGAATCACTCTTCTTCTGGTTCATCACCTTTGTGCTTTGCCTTCAGCATGTTTGTGTTCTGAACCATTAGGCGGTATAGCATTTCTTCGCGAAACTATTCAGCGAAGCGCCGACTGCTCCTTTCATCTCCTTTTTGATCCACTTCCTTCAGGGCTTCGCATACGGGAACAAAGGGAGGAGTGCTTCCCTTCGGCGATTCGCCAAGAGTAATTGGCGAACCTCAGGCTTCAGTTTTTACGTTCTTTCCAGCCTTTTTGTTCCGTTTTGCACCTAAGTGTCCATGCTTTCGCTAAAACTTCAAATACCTGAAACTTAATAGTTTTCATCAGATATTGAGACAAAATAAGCATTTGAGGACACTATTTCTATTAAAATAAAGCCCTAAATAAGTCCAATTTGTGGACTGATCAACACCCCCAACTTAAACTTTTGCTTGTCCTCAAGTAAAACTCAAGTTCAGTAGTTCAAATAGGATGTCTAAAATAGTGCTACACAAGACTCAATCATGAATATACATAACAAGACTCAAACTACTCATTCAAAGATCAATTGTGTACTCAAAGATTCAAGTTGTGACACACCATTACAAAAGATTCTCATGCTCACAATACTTGCTAATAATGCAAGTTCAAGCTCAACCACAGTATCATAATCCCCTCACACAAAGAATGATTCCATATTCACAAACATAAGTTAATCAATTTAAGATCAGGAATCAGGTGCAACTCTCACACTCAGAAAGAGGAACACAATGGATGTTTTACCCATAGGTTTTCCCTTATTTTCCAATCGATCTTCGATTTGGCATACTCAAGATAAAAAAAGGTCTTTTCAAGGTTTGTAATGGGGCTGAGTGCAAAGGTATAGTCATTTTAGGCTCAGTGACTAAAGATCCTCATGAATTGTGGAGCTTTCAACACTTCCTTTTCTTCACCTTCTTCTATCAATTTTTCTTCTAGTGCTTCTAAGTCATCATATTATTCACTCCATGGATTGCTTGGAAACTCCATTTCTTTTGGACTTTTACTCCACAGTCTTCTTTTTCATTTTTTTCTTTTCTCTTTTCTTTTTCTCTTATTCTCACTTTTTTTTATAAATGGAGGACTTCCATTTTTTCGCAACACCATGAGTTAGATGAGACTTTTCTTGCAATTCTTGACTTCTCCTTTTCCATTTCACCACGCCCCCAACTTAAGCTTTTGGCTTAAGTTGGCTATTCACTACATCAGAAGTCATGAGGATTACAGGTGGCGTTTGAATAAAGGTCTAGGTTTTATCAAGTTTTCTTTCAAAGAAGGGTAAGGCTCAAGGGGTGTTCAAAAGAGTTTCACACGCTCACGAGTGGGTCACAAAAGAGGTATATGTCAGATTGGCTCACACTCTTTAAAGTTGCCTAAGATCATTTCAAGAGCACACCTTACTAAATCAATCAGACTAACGGGGCAAATTCTAGGTTTATTCATGCATGGTTCAAAGTAAGCTCATCACACAAGGCATCGATACTAAATACAAACAAGACTACACACTTTTGCTAGTGTGCAACGATCATCACAAGATAAATCAATTTGATACATGGCTAATCACAACGAGCTGCAAAGAGTTCACATATTGCCTATGTAACATCATTTGGTCTCATTATAGACACACATTCATGTTTGTTCGATTGAGAGCACTATTTAAGTCATCAGTATTGATCGAAACCGAGACTTAAATTTGTACGAGAACATCCACTTTCAACACAAGTGGTGGCAAAAATTTTTGAAAAACAATTTTTTTTCGAAAGGGTCAAAATTATTTGGCAATTAAACCAAAAGAAGCCATAAGCTCAAACAATCGCAAAGCAATTTTAAGAACAATTTAAAACAGACAACCTAATAGTACACAAAAACACAAATATCAACACAAAAGGTATGGACCTCACCCCACCACAAAAGAAATGCATTTGTCCTCAAATGCAAGTAACAAAATATTTAGAATCTCGAATAAAGAAAGAAAAAGAGGGAGGTAAAAAAGGGATCCTGTCTAAGTAGTTGCCCCATCGGTCTGGGCATCAGTGCCCTGAGTATTATCATTCTGACTTTGGTTCTCTGCTTCAGTTGCTGCAACGAGATTAGCCTTAACCATATTATCCAAATCATGACCTGCTCCAAAGGCATGTACCATATTGATGAACCCTCGGGTCCACGAAGGGACATTAGGGTCAATGGGAATCCTCATACTAGAACTGGCTTCCTTGCTCTTGCTCTTTGCTTTGGTCTTGTTCGACTTTTCTGCATCACTCCTGAAATTTTGTGATGTGCTCTTGAGTGTCTGGGTGGCACGTCTCTTTCTGCAACTTTGGATTTGGCCATGTCTGCAAAATCTTGAGAAAACGTTAGAACGTTTTTGACAAACTAAGCAGAGATATTCAAATGCAGGTAGATGGTCAATCTATTCGGCTTGTCACCGAATACCTTCGATGAGCCACAATTAGTTCACCGAAGGTCACAACGCAGAAGGGTTAGGGGTGCAGACAAAGGGCGATTAAGATATCATTCGGTGAGTCGTCGAGTGCACTTGGCAATCCCATGCTTCTTGCTAATAGTTACATCAGCCAAAACAAATAAAGCATGATAATAAGGGTGAGATGGGGCACTTAGGTGAACCTCAGAGTGGTTCTGTGAGCTCGTCACAGCTCACTGAATGACCCAACGTGCCTACTTTTGACCCAACTTCTCCAAATCGGACCTGCAAGCCCCGAAAACACAATTTAAGCACAAATAGGATGAATTTGACCAAGGCCCATAACATACGAATACCACCCATCACACATTAACCCTACTCGATGCATTAGAAAACAAGGTTTTAACAGTTAAGGCAGTTCAGGCGAGGTTATCGCAGATAAATCGATACATAAACAATTCAATCCAATCAAGGAGGTTTAACAAATTTCATCATATCATTTGCAAATGAGTACAATTTTGACAACACAATCACGGTGTTTGAGAAACTAACCTTTTGTGCTGCTCAAATGGTTATTGAAACGCAAGCAATATAATCCACTCCCGCGCACAAATCAACTAACCAATATACTCTGAAAGTGCAAGAAAAATAAAACTAGAGTGCAGGTGTGAGTTTGTGGAGGTGGAAAAATGATGGAAAGAAAATGAAGTTAGAACTTTTTAAACTTTTGGCTAAAAGACCGCCAGTTCTTGTCTATTGGGTGACATTAGTCCCGATCACCTAACCTCTTGGCGATTCGCAGACTGTTCACCTATCTCGCCGAGTTTTATAGGACCTTCAGTCTAGATAAAGATTCAAATGGTGGTCTGCATCGGAATCGCCGATATACTCGGCGATTCGCCAATAAATGTGTTAAGTTCGCCTAGTTTTACATACCTAATTCCAAACTGGGTTGAATCAAATGGTGGAGTGTGTCGGGGTTGCCAAACCAATCAGCGATTCACCGACCGGGCTTTTCGTTTGCCAATCTATACATCTCATTCAACTTCCACACTTTTACTTGCGCAATCAACATACCATTATTTCATCAAAGTAACTTAAAGTAGTAAAAAAGGTTTTGGGTTGCCTCCCAAAAAATGCCTTATTTAACTTCGTGGCATGGCGCAAGTTCTCACTCAAGTTCCATTAGTGAGGTTGACCTTATTTTCATGAGGCCACCCCTCTTTTGGCACTGGGTAGAGAAAATATAACACTTGGTCCATTTGGTACCCATGGTTACCATTCATGCTCATATTTCCTGTATCAATATATAAACAAGAAAAACAAAACTAAAAATAAAGTTAGTAAACTGCAGATAAGAAGAACAAAATTTTTACAAAACTAAAAATTATCACGTAACACCACTCCCCGACAGCGGCACCATTTTGATGCTTATTGTGACCGACGACACTAAACTACGATACGAGTGTCTACGATCGTTCATAATATAGTAACCCAACCAAGGGTTGGGGTCGTGTCCCAAGGGAGTGGTTTTGAGAATTAATAGAAAAATAAAAATAAGTTCTAATTAGTCAAAGCTAAAGACATTAACAAGTAAAAACATAGTAAATTAAGGGGTGACACGAAAGTGTCAAATATCCAAAGGGGTTTTGTCAGAAGTAGTAAAAACAACAAAATCAAGTATGGGGAAAAATTAATGGGGTATGACCGCAATACAAGTTTAGATAAATAGTTGGGTACATGCTTTCAATATGAAATTTGCAAGATAATAGTGACTAGGCTAAGCTTTAGATGGAAATAAGTTCCCTCTCGGGTAACTTACCCCGTTTCAAATGCGTTCATCTCGGACACCCATTTGCCGCATGAAGGCAAGCCTATGACTTACCCCACTCATTCTCTCGAGTTGAGTGTTAGGATATGGGACTAGGGCTCACCCACTCGGGCTGAACCTCATGTCGACCTACTCCTTAGGCCATCAGTCTAGCGATCTTGATTTCGTGACCTCCTTCTCAGGGTAGCCGAAAACACATGGGTGGTTTTGTATTTTCAACTAGAAACCCATTAAATAAAACCACAACCACTACGTTAAATCACCCTTAAAATACATCTAACATATCAGCAAGCAAGACCCAACAATAATATCAAAACATATTTGCTAAATCACACCCCAAGAATGGGGGTTTTTAGCCACACATCACGAAATAACAAAATACACCTAAAATGATACTAAAATCAAATGGGTATAAGAAATTGAACTTTGATTTAAGCAAAGGAAAAAGAATGGAGAAGACCCACTTCCAACTTGGGGAAGATGAAACCCTTCTTTCTTCAAGTCTCCTAAAAAAAACCCTCTCCAAAGTTGAGAGAAAATATCCCAGAAAAGTACTATTTTGTATTGAAAATTATAATAATGGTTCGACTCTTAAAAATAATAACTAAGGCCAGTATTTATAATTTTTAGATTTAATGCTGCGGCGGTCCGTTTGTCAAGGTTAGTCACGATCACTGAATGACTAGGTTAATCACCCTTCTTCTGGTTCATCTCCTTTTGTGTTTTGTCTTCAGTATATTTGTGTTCTAGACCATTGGGAGGTATAGCATTGCTTCACGGAATTGTTCGGCGAAGTGCTAACTGCTACTTTCATCGCCTTTTTGATCCACTTCCTTCAGGGCTTCGCATACTGGACCAAAGGGCGGAGTGCTTCTCTTTGGCGATTCGCCAAAAGTGATTGGCAAAGCTTAGGCTTCAGTTTTTACGTTCTTTCCAGCCTTTTTGGTCCTTTTTGCGTCTAAGTGTCCATGCTTCCGCTAAAACTTTAAATACCTAAAACTTAATAGTTTTCATCAGATATTGAGACAAAATAAGCATTTTGAGGACACTATTTCTATTAAAATAAAGCACTAAATGGGTCCAATTTGTGGACTCATAACCCATTAAAGCCTAACCCATTTTAAGAGAATCCTCAATTTAGCTCAATTCAATCTCCAATTTCAACTCGCTTTAAAAGTCTTTACTAAAATATGTTCCTATATTAAAGGTATGAATTATTATCTATTTAACATCTTTTAGGATTTATCCATCCATTTGTTACTTTTTTAAAAATTGAGCAGAACTGAGATTAATCGGGTCAAATTGCGTCGGTCAAGACCCAACCCATTTTTTAACCCATTTGAACCCAATCCATTTAAGCCCAAAGTAAACTTGGGTGGGTCAAGACCTATCCGGATTTCTATCCCAACCCATTTTAATATCTCCAATTTCAACCCAATCTGCCCATTTGACACCCATAATCCTAATATATACCTAGTGTTTTATTTGAAAGTTAAAGAAGAGAAAATAAGAGAAAAGAGGAGAAAGGAGGAAAGGATCAAGGTGTTCATCGAGGTTCTTGAGATTTATTGCGGATTTTCGCCATGGGTTTGATATCTAAGAGGTATGTAAGCTTCCATAGTGTTGGGTTTGTTCACCCACATGACAATCATGTTATTTTCAACACAATTTTACTCTTAAAGTTGAAAGATTAGAGTTTTTGATGAGTTCTTGATAAGTGTTTTCAAAGTTCATCCTAAATCTTGTTTTGCTGGGGTTTTGATTATTTCTTAAGTTTAAAGTGAGTGTTTTGAGGGAATTATTGTATAGATTAGAGTGTACTTATGTTAAGTAGTCGAATCCAAGTGATTGGAGAATAAACCGTTCAGTCCTAGGTGAGTTAGGGTGAGAAAGTGAGTAAAGAAATTTGTAAGGTTTTATGAGTTGGGAACTGGCGCGCCGCGCAAGATAGTGCGCCCCAAATTATGTTCTCTAGTTAAGGTGCTGGCGCCCCGCACCACTTAGTGTGTCAGGGTCGCCTGCCCCGTCCAATATGAAGTTGGTTGCTCTGTTTGAGTTCTTTTAAAGTGTACTTTCACTCCCTTTTGATTCTAAACACTCTAAGCTACTTCTAAACACCAAGAAATGATTCATAATATGAATCATAACCTTGAATTCATGATTCAATTTTAAGGTAGAGTTAAGAGTTAAGTCTTGAGAGTTCTTTGGAACATTTTGAGAAAGTCCCTCTGAGTCTTTTTGAGGAATCTTGTACTACTTCTAGTAACTTGTTTCAAGATTCAACCAAAAATGAGAATGTGGAGAATGTATTCATGATTCTACTTTGTCATCACGAGATCCTTCATATCATGAACCATAACTCTTGAATTCATAATTCACATTTAAGAGAGAATTAAGAGTATAGTTCAAGGAAGCCTTTGAGTTCAATTGTGAATCCTTTGAGATGAACTATCAATTTTGAGTTAAGTTTTGAAGAAGTAAGTATGAAAATGAGAAGAGTCGTATACATTCCATAATGTTCATTAGACCCTCAAGTCGAGTCGTTCATGCCCATAAATTCCGCATGAACTCCATAAATTGAGTATCTTTGAGAGGAGTAGTATCTTCAAGTTCTAAGTCTTGAGTATTTCCTAATCCCTTTTGAGATGTTATTCCTAATCATGGGACTACTATATGTTACCCATGAAGCCCTTGAGTTGAGTTGTTCATGCCTATAATTCCACACGAACCCTGTAAGTCGAGCAGTCTTGAGATGAGAAGTATCTTTGAGTGTTGTAGTTGAGTAGTTCATGCGCATAATCCCGCATGAACCCTTTGAGTTGAGCATTCTTGAAATGAGTAGTATCATTGAAGTTCTTGAATTCCAACTATTGAGTTCTATCTATGGTTATTGAAAACCTTGCATTGAGTCATTCACGTCTATAATTCGGCATGAACCATATTTTAAGAAGGCTTTTAGAAATGCTTTAAACTTGTTTTAAGTCTTGAGCATTGAGTTGAGTAAAAGTAAAGCTGAAGTTCATTTTCTTCAAAAGATTATATGGGCACTAAGTATTCCCAAAGAGTAAATGTTTTCACATTTAAACAAGAGAGGAACCACCGATTTCCAAGAGAGCCTTTGAGCTAGTTTTTGAGTAATTATCTCAAACCATAGAAAGTGTTATATCTTTAAACATATGAGCTTAGTATATTTTGGAAGTAGTATTGAGCACCGATATGGGGACGAGTTCATAATAACTCAAGTATCCATAAACCATGTAGCCAACGTGGTTAGAAAGGGTCGTACTTTTTAGATGATTCTTTAAACCTTTTTAGCATAGACTAGTGGATCAACTTAGCTGAGGCGTTTTATAACCCGACAAATTATAGGACAGTTCTGGCAGTGTGGGCGAGACGATGTATCATCACATAGCTCATAGTGATGGTTGTCGGTTAGACAAACTCTCACAAAGTTGTGTTATATTTTTTTTATACATAATTTGAGTTGTTATTGTATTCTACAATACATTGAGTTGCTATCTACTGTTTTAAAAAATTTCAATATATTGCATCTTTTAGTGTTGCTTTATCTTGAGTTGAGTATGTGTAGCTGAGCTATGTTTCATTGAGTAGAGAACCTTATTACTGAGTTGGGTATCTTAACCTTGAGTACTTCTGAATTGAGTAAGTTTGAGTAGTTTTGAGTTACCTTGAGTATACCATTGAGTTGAGTATCATACCTTTAAGTTGAGTAGCATGCCTTTGAGTTGAGTATCATATCCTTGAGTTGAGTATCTTATTCTTGAGTTGAGTTTGGTTGAGTGAGTTGAGAAGAGGTAAGTATATTTCCTTTTTTATCAAGTTCAAGCTTATGCTTATGCTTTAGAATTCCCCTTACCTGCTCGTAAATTCCATGTGCAAAGCCATTTGGCCTGCATCATTTCATGATGCACATACAGGTACTAAGGATCATCAATAGGCAATTCGTTGATACCGCATGCAGATCGAGTTAGCTATAGTGAGCCTTTTTGCTTTAAGAGGGTTCCACATGTACTTAAAGTTATATTAGGGGTTAGGATGTTGTGGGTCTTGTCCCGACTTCCATCTTTTTA
Organism: Solanum gandarillasii; assembly: GCA_029582405.1. NCBI lineage: Eukaryota > Viridiplantae > Streptophyta > Magnoliopsida > Solanales > Solanaceae > Solanum > Solanum gandarillasii. The sequence continues at coordinate 62,911 of JAJONY010078912.1, forward strand.
CTTTAGAGTCTTCATAGATAAACAATAGAGTTTCAAAAGTCTGTTGATTTATTTTGTTAAATGTTTTAAAGACTTGATTTGCCTATTTCTGGCGAGTTGAATATATTATTTTTATTTAGAGTTATTCATATGAAAAGATTTGTAATTGAGTTAAATGAATTTTTAGTATGTGTTTAAGCTTTGTATGCTTGAGTTAGTCTTTCGCTTGTAGTCAGCCAGGATGAGTGTTCGCTTAGGGACCAGAAATGGTTCTCGAGTGCCGGCCACATCTAGGGTGTAGGCTCTGATCGTGATAAACTTGGTATCAGAGCACAGTGTTCAAGTTTCTTAGGGTGTCTATGAAGCCGTTTTGATAGTATCTTATTTATGGTTGTGAGGGCCCTACTTCTATAAATGAGGGACTACATACATTTAGGAAAAGTTTCACTTCTTTCATACTCTTAATAGTGCAATAGAGCTATGTCATAGAGATTTATTCATACTCATGCATTTCTCAGATTCCCTCGACTACCCCTCATATTAGTGGTGGTTAAAAAGCAAAGTATGTCCTTTATGTATGAGCTATTCTTAGCAAGAGTCTCGAGGAAGTCATGTGACTCCAGAGGGGCTTGAGAGAAGCCTATGAGTGAGTAAGTGTTCAGTTTCGGAGGAATTCACCCATAATTATATGAATCGTGCATTTGAGCAAAAATCGAGTTGTACTCTTTTCCTTAAGCCTTTTTTCAGATAAGATCCTTATGATAAAGTATGTTTAGAGCTTGGGTAGTATTTTCACCCATAAAGGTAGCATGAGTTACGAGATCATGAGTAGTAGTAGCGAAAGAGCCCAAAGTTAGAGGAAGGTATGTATAGGTTTAGTAATCTATGAAAAGGAGATAGTGATGGGGCAGATTATGTTATTATAGTCATGCACCCAGTAAGATGTTGATGAGGAGTTTTCCCTTGTGGGTAGACTAAGAAGTTATGAGTTGTGAATATTCCATCATGGGAGGTAGAGTCTGTTTCAGCTTAAAAGGAGCTTGTGATGAAGTGTCATTGTGTAGGTAATGACCAAGTGTATGTGTCGAATAAAAGAGCAAAAGTATTCATAGAGTGACAGATCTAAGCTAAGCTTATTATTTGTTTGAGAAGGCACTACAAGAAAATGTACATACGACGACATTAATTTGGTGACATTTGAAACAAATGTCAGAAAATAAAGAATTTTACGATATTTAGGAACAAAATGTCATAAAACAATGACATTTGATGTCAAATGTCGTAAAAATAATGACATTTGGTATCAAATATCATAAAAATAATGACATTTGGTCCAAAATGTCACTATGATAATGACATTTATTGCAAAATATCGTTGTTTTTAGCGACATTTAGCGAAAATGTCATTTAAATGATGACATTTGCTACAAATGTCGAATATAACATGACATTTACTACAAAATGTCATTGGTTTTTGTGACATTTAGAAAAAATATCGCTTAAATAGTGAC
>JAJONY010078913.1:0-20255 GCA_029582405.1 Solanum gandarillasii
TTCATAAGAGCTCATATGATCATAGTCTCCCTCTCTTCCAAAAACTTTTTTATTTCCATGTCTTGATGTTTGATAAATTTTGCAACTTTCTCACCCTTTACTCAACTATCCTTAACAATTGAGTAAGAATTGGCAAAAGATTATTTGATCACCTCGTGTTGCTCCTGTTATACTCCTCAACACTCCTACCATTGTAAATCATTTTGAACTGATCCTTGAAAAAATGCTCATGATACTCCATTTCTTTCTTGTTCTTCTCGTAATGAATCTTTTTTTCAACCTAACAATCTTTTTGTCTTTCACTGTCTGACTGTGCGTTCCACTCTCTATACAAAGAGTCTTCTCAAAAGTATTGGCTTTATTTTTATTCTTACTATCTTGTTCTTGAATCACTTGAGATGTTGATTCTCTTCTAAGATCTGCATTGCTAGATTTTAAAGAGTTTCTTTATACAACCTCATTTCCAACTTCAACCTTGATTTCTCATGTGAATGCTTGTTGAAGTTGTCCATGTTTCTTGTTTCTGAAATATAACAATAAATCTTACGTTTCCCCAGAATAAAAGTGAATGGGATTGTGTTCCCACACAACTTTATCAGTTCATTTATTAGAAAACTGCTCACAGAGAAGCAAAGCCTCCATATATCCATGATAGTGGACTCAATAACCAATAAGCTAATGCTAAGATGGTGTGGTAGACCATATGAATGACAAACATCCTTGAAAGCAACATAAGAGATGAAACAGTCATGCAACTCCTGATTTCCCATCCATTCCACTAGTCATTATCATTTTTGTAAAGCGTCAAGTTCATGACAATCACCATCGAGAACCATACTACTTTCTAATCTTAGAATTTAATGCCATGTTATGTTCTGAACTTCTATTTTACCTCTAGGTGAGGTGTATGAAAGATGGGATGATATCGAATTCAAAGATAAGGAAATAGTGTGGCTCCCAATGGTGATTATTATGAAAACGACTCTTGAGAAAGATGATAATGACAAGTGGATTGGATGGGATATTAGGAGTTGCATGACAATTTCAGTTTTTATGCTGCTTTCAAGGATTTTCGACATTCAAAATGACCACATGATCACCATAGTGGCATCAATGTATTAGTTATTGAGGCCACTGTCGTGGGATACATGGAGGCTCTACTTCTCATTGAGTAGTTTTCTAAGAAAGAAATAGATAAAGATATGTGGATATAATCCCATTCGCTTTTATCCTGGGGGAAACGTAGGTTTTATGGTTACATTGAAGAAATAAGAGACATGAAAAAATTCAACAAGCAATTTACATGAGAATCAAGGTTGAAGTTTTATATACTGTTTGTAATCCAGCGATGAAGACGAAAAATAATAATCAACAAACCCTGTGGTTTTCGAACTAAGCCGCTAAGAATCAATAGAAAGCTAATACTCTTGAAGAGACTTTTTTTCAAGTGAGAGAAAAGAACCATTAGACATTGGAAGAGAACTTGATCGTCAGGTAAAAATAAAGATGCACCATAAAAAAAACAAGGAAGACATGAAGTAACAACAACAACTTTTTAAGGATTAGTACCAAATGATTTTCTATGACAGGATTGCTTAGGAGATGACAGGATTGCAAATGCTTCCTCAACTATTTTGGATCATCAAGTTAGGGCAAAGAGAGTTACAAATTTATCAAACTCCTTCACAAAAAAATGGAAGAGTTCATGTTTGAGAGGGAGAATATGATCATAAGAGCTCATGAAGATAGAAGACACAAACACTGAAAGGGGTGATTGCATATAAGAAGAAATTTGACGGCGATTTGACGATGCTAATGGAGATGTGCATTGCAAAGTAATCTAAGGAGTTCAAGAAATGTGAATGACACATTCTTGTAGCTTTATTTTTCTGGTGACCTTGTTTATTATTGAATGACTTTTACCTTATATATATTCTAGCTATCTTTTTCTCTAGTTAACAGGTCATTTGAATGACCCATGTGATTGCTTATTAGTTAAAACACTAATTTAAAAATGTATGTGGTTTTGATAGCTTCCTAATCATATGATTAAACTACTACATTAACTATGAAAGAGTTGATGTGAAGCAAATAAGGACTTACTGAGTAGTGAGATTTCAAATCCTTTGATATATACGACATTAACATTGATTATGTAGTTGAAGTCAAACAAAGTCATGAAACAAATTCATAATCTTTAAGGAATAATATTCTTAAGGACAAATATCTTAAATCAAGAATTTCAAAGGTGTTGCAGAAAGCCCTAACGAATAATATCTAATTAATGATGAAAGAAAACACTTAAGACATACTTATTTCTTATCTATATATATAAAGTTAAATAAACAAAAAGTGATGTGACACCTCTCTTTAGCCATTGATCATATTTATTTATTTTCTCATTTATGGCCGTTTTTACTATTTTTCTATTATTTATGTATTCATTTATTATTATTATTATTATTATTATTATTATTATTATTATTATTATTATTATTATTATCATTTTCATTAAACAATAAATGTGTCAATTACTACTCCCTCCACTCATTTCTATTCTATTTGTAAAAACTTAAATGTCTCAAAATTTTCTACTTCACTTATTCCTATTCTTTTTTTTTGTTAATATTTACTACTCCAACTTTTCATTTCCTTATTTATAAATAAATATATATTAAAATGGAGTAGCATGTGTGTGATGTGACATCTCTCTTTGCTTAATGATCCTATTTATCTTTTTTCTCATTTTTTGGGGGTAATTTTGTAACATCCAGCAATTTGAAATAACTATGAAAAAGCTTGAAATTGGAAATAGTCATTTTTGGAAAAATTTAAAATCTGGAAATTTGGTTAAGTGTGGGAAATCAGTGAATTTTGGCCAACTTTGAGCAGTCATAACTCCTAGATCAGGATGATTTAGGAGTAGTTCCAGTTATGTTTGAAAATCCCTTGTAATGATCTTTGCAACGCCGTGGAGTTTGCTCGATTCCGAGTTCATATGAGCGAGTTATGCCCTTTGAAGGTTGGGCAGTTGGCAGGGAATCCGTCCGGAAATTTTAAGGGCACTTTGGTCTTTTCCCTAGACATTTCTTTTGGGTTTATATTGTTGTGTTAGGCTGATTTTTGGATCATTTGGTCCCATTTTAAAAGAGTGAAAGCTAGGGCTTGAGAGTGAAGAAGAGAAGAAGGAGAGAAGAATAGGAGAAAGAAGAGATCAAGCAAGTTTCCAACGTGGATATCGTCGGGGGTGATCCCTACTAGGTATGTGAGTTCTTAGTGTTGGGTGATCCTTTCCCGCACACACCAAACTCATTTTTCATTATTGAGAAAAGATTGGATATGTTGTTGAAGTTGTTGGGTTGTGTTGTTGATGTTGTTGATCATGTTGTTGAAGTTCTTGTTGGTTGTGGGACATAATTTGGTTGTGTGTTTGAGTTGAATCTCTTGTATGTTGAGGGATTTTATGACCCTTAGTGTTTGGGATTGAGTCCATTGAATTTAGGGTAGTTTAGAGTTGGGAAAAAGAGGGAGAAAAGTCGAGTTTCTGAGGAAAGGGGTGGCGTGTCGCGCCTGCCAGCGCTCCCCAAAAGAGCTTCTGAGATTTCTCCCTTGGGCGCCGCGCCTAGCAGAGTGCCAACAGGCCACTTTTGAGCTTCAAGGGCTGGTTCTCCGCGCCTTGCAGAGCGCCAAGGACGCCATGTTCCCCCATTCTTTTCACACTTTCTCATGCACGTTCCTAGGTATTGTACCTATGTTTCCTAGTTGTTTACACCACTCTAATGTACATTTAAACCTCCCAAACTCATCTATAAACATGTGATCATATACCTTGAATCCATAATTCAATTCGAGGCGAGTTTGGATCAAAGTCAAGTGAAGTTAGAGTCAAGTCAAGCAAGTTAAGAAGTAAGTCCAAGCAAGTCTTTAAAGTTGTTCAAGAGTCTTTATTGAACGTTTTAACTTCATTCTAAGGCTCAAGTTTCAAGTCAAGCAAAGAGTATAGAGTTTCAAGTTAAGTCAAGAACATAAAGTTGAGTTCATTTCTCAAAGTTATTAGGGAACTATGTATTACAAAAGAAGTTTTAAAAAAATGTTTTTACATTTAAGCAAGGTTGGAAAGTGAGATTTCCAAAGAGCCTCCGGGCTAGTTTTTGAGTAATTGTCTCATATCAGCAGGAAGAAATATGTTTTAAAAACATAAGAGCCAATACGTTTTTTGGGAGTAGTATCGAGCACCGAATTGGGGGAGCGTTTAAAGAACCCATAGCCCCCATAGAACCACGTTAGCCACCATTGGTAGAAAAGGATCATAGTTTTTAGATGAATCCCTTTCCAGATAGACTAGTGGATCCATTAGGGAGTTCAGGTCTTATACCTTTGGCCGGTTATAAGATGCTCTGGCAGTGTGAGGTCGATCGCTGTATCATCACTATAGCTTTTATGTGATGATTGTTGGTTAGAGAAACTCCCACAGCAGTTATTGTATTTTCATACACAGAAATTATTTTATTTTTATATACATCAATTCATTTGTATTTCTACATACATCTCAGGCTTATTGTATATTTGTATACACACAATGTTTATATCATATTTTAAGTACTCTTTCTTTATATCGCACTTGTTTTAAATTGGCTTAAAATGAAAGAAGTCAGTCAGGTTGAGTTGAGTTGAGCCAGGCCAAGGGTTCGCTTTGGGCCAGAAATGGTCTCCGGGTGCCGGTCCCACCCAGGGTGAAGGCTCGAGGCGTGACAAACTGGTATCAGAGCACAGAGTTCAAAAGTCCTAGGGAGTCTATGAAGCCGTGTCTGTAGAGTCCTAGTTATCGATGTGAAGCGCGCCACATCTATAATTGGGAGGCTACGACATTTAGAAAGATTTCTCGTGCGTTAGAGTTGATCTCTAAAAAGTTTCTTTTTAATCCGTGCTTGCGCGTGTTTTCAGATGGTCATGCCTCCACGAAGAGTTGGCAGAGGGCGTCTTCCTAGATATTATGTGGATGAGCAAGAGTTACCTTTTGCCCCGGGAGAGCAACATCAAGGGGAAGTTTCTAATGCCGAGTTCAGAAAAGCAATTAGAATTCTGAGTCAAGCTGTAACTAATTAGATTGGTCAGCAAAAGGGAGCTCAACATGAAGGAGCTGACACTTCTAGGATTCGTGAGTTCTTGGGGATGAACCCTCCGAGTTTCATGCGTTTGAGTACTACTGAGGATCCAGAGAACTTCGTTGAGGAGTTGAAGAAGATCTTTGATATGATGCATGTGGTAGATACTGAGCGGGTTGAAATAGCTGCGTATCAATTGAAGGATGTTGCTAGAACTTGGTTCGACCAGTGAAAAGAGGGCAGAGCTGAGAATGCACCACCTGCGAGTTGGACCCGTTTTGAGAGAGCTTTCTTGGGGAATTTCTTTCCTCGAGAATTGAGAGAGGCCAAGGTACGTGAGTTCCTCACAGTTAAGCAGGAGTCTTTGAGTGTTAATGAGTACAGTCTGAAGTTTACCCAACTATCCCACTATGCTCCGGAGATGGTGGCGGACATGAGAAATAGAATGAACTTGTTTGTTGCTGGGCTGTCTCGGTTGTCAAGTAAGGAAGGTAGAGATGCAACGCTTATTGGGGACATGGAAATATCCACGTTAATGGTCTATGTACAACAGGTTGATGATGAGAAGCTGAGTGACAGAGAAGAGTTCAGAAGTAAGAGAGCCAAGACCGGTAATGAGTCCGGACAGCAGAAAGGTATGTGAGTTCTTAGTGTTGGGTGATCCTTTCTCCCATACACCAAACTCATTTTTCATTATTGAGAAAAGATTGGATATGTTGTTGAAGTTGTTGGGTTGTGTTGTTGATGTTTTTGATCATGTTGTTGAAGTTCTTGTTGGTTGTGGGACATGATTTGGTTGTGTGTTTGAGTTGAATATCTTGTATGTTTAGGGATTTTATGACCCTTAGTGTTTGTGGTTGAGTCCATTGAAGTTAGGGTAGTTTAGAGTTGGGAAAAAGAGGGAGAAAAGTCGAGTTTTCTAGGGAAAGGGGTGGCGCGTCGCGCCTGCCAGCGCTCCCCAAAAGACCTTCTGAGATTTCTCCCTTGGGGCGCCGCGCCTAGCAGAGCGCCAGCAGGCCCATTTTGAGCTTCAAGGGCTGGCTTTCCGCGCAATGCAGAGCACCAAGGACGCCATGTTCCCCCATTCTTTTCACACTTTCTCATGCATGTTCCTAGGTATTGTACCTATGTTTCCTAGTTGTTTCCCCCACTCTAATGTACATTTAAACCTCCCGAACTCATCTATAAACATGTGATAAAATACCTTGAATCCATAATTCAATTCGAGGCGAGTTTGGATCAAAGTCAAGTGAAGTTAGAGTCAAGTCAAGCAAGTTAAGAAGTAAGTCCAAGCAAGTCTTTAAAGTTGTTAAAGAGTCTTTATTGAACGTTTAACTTCATTCTAAGGCTCAAGTTTCAAGTCAAGCAAAGAGTATAGAGTTTCAAGTTAAGTCAGGAACATAAAGTTGAGTTCATTTCTCAAAGTTATTAGGGAACTATGTATTCCCAAAGAAGTTTTAAAGAAATGTTTTTACATTTAAGTAAGGTTGGAAACTGAGATTTTCAAAGAGCCTTCTGGCTAGTGTTTGAGTAATTGTCTCATATCAGCAGGAAGAAATATGTTTTAAAAACATAAGAGCCAATACGTTTTTTGGGAGTAGTATCGAGCACCGAATTGGGGAAGCGTTTAAAGAACCCATAGCCCCCATAGAACCACGTTAGCCACCATGGGTAGAAAAGGATCATACTTTTTAGATGAATCCTTTTCCAGATAGACTAGTGGATCCATTAGGCAGTTCATGTCTTATACCTTTGGCCGGGTATAAGATGCTCTGGCAGTGTGAGGTCGATCGTTGTATTATCACTAGAGCTTTTATGTGATGGTTGTCGGTTAGAGAAACTCCCACAGCAGTTATTGTATTTTCATACACATAAATTATTTTATTTTTATATACATCAATTCATTTGTATTTCTTCATACATCTCAGGCTTATTGTATCTTTGTATACACACAGAGTTTATATCATGTTTTAAGTAGTCTTTCTTTATATCGCACATGTTTTAAATTGCCTTAAAATGAAAGAAATTAGTTAGGTTGAGTTGAGTTGAACCAGGCAAAGGGTTTGCTTGGGGCCAGATATGGTCTTCGGGTGCCGGTCCCACCTAGGGTCTAGGCTCGGGGCGTAACAAACACGGTATCAAAGCACAGAGTTCAAGAGTCCTAGGGAGTCTATGAAGTCGTGTCTGTAGAGTCCTCGTTATCGATGTGAAGCGCGCCACATCTATATTTGGGAGGCTACAACATTTAGGAAGATTTTTCATTCTTTCACATTCATCTCGTGCGTTACAGTTGATCTCTAAAATGTTTCTTTTTAATCCGTGCTTGCGCGTGTTTTTAGATGGTCATGCCTCCCCGAAGAGTTGGCAGAGGGCGTCTTCCTAGACATTATGTGGATGAGCAAGAGTTACCTTTTGCCCTGTGAGTGCAAGAACGAGGGGAAGTTTCTAATGCCGAGTTCAAAGGGGCAATTAGAATTCTGAGTCAAGCTGTAACTAATCAGATTGGTCAGCAAAGGGGAGCCTGACATTAAGGAGCTGACACTTCTAGGATTCGTGAGTTCTTGGGGATGAACCCTCCGAGTTTCATGGGTTCGAGTACTACTGAGCATCCAGAGAAATTCGTTGAGGAGTTGAAGAAGATCTTTGATGTGATGCATGTGGCAGATACTGACTGGGTTGAACTAGCTGCGTATCGATTGAAGGATGTTGCTAGAACTTGGTTCGACCAGTGGAAAGAGGGCAGAGCTGAGAATGCACCACCTTCGAGTTGGGCCCGTTTTGAGAAAGCTTTCTTGAGGCATTTCTTTTCTCGAGAATTGAGAGAGGCCAAGGTACGTGAGTTCCTTACACTTAAGCAGGAGTCTTTGAGTGTTAGTGAGTACAGTCTGAAGTTCACCCAACTATCCCACTATGCTCCGGAGATGGTGGCGGACATGAGAAATAGAATGAGCTTGTTTCTTACTGGGCTGTCTCGGTTGTCAAGTAAGGAAGGTAGAGATGCTACGCCTATTGGGGACATGGACATATCCACGTTAATGGTCTATGTACAGCAGGTTGATGATGAGAAGCTGAGGGACAGAGAAGAGTTCAGAAGTAAGAGAGCCAAGACCGGTAATGAGTCCGGACAACAGAAAGGTATGTGAGTTCTTAGTGTTGGGTGATCCTTTCTCCCACACACCAAACTCATTTTTCATTATTGAGAAAAGATTGAATATGCTGTTGAAGTTGTTGGGTTGTGTTGTTGATGTTGTTGATCATGTTGTTGAAGTTCTTGTTGCTTGTGGGACATGATTTGGTTGTGTGTTTGAGTGGAATCTCTTGTATGTTGAGGGATTTTATGATCCTTAGTATTTGGGGTTGAGTCCATTGAAGTTAGGGTAGTTTAGAGTTGGGAAAAAAAGGGAGAAAAGTCGAGTTTTCTTGGGAAAGGGGTGGTGCGTCGCGCCTGCCAGCGCTCCCCAAAAGAGCTTCTGAGATTTCTCCATTGGGGCGCCGCGCCTAGCAGAGCGCCAGCAGGCCCCTTTGGAGCTTCAAGGGCTGGCTCTCCGCGCCTTGCAGAGCGCCAAGGACGCCATGTTCCCCCATTCTTTTCACACTTTCTCATGCATGTTCCTAGGTATTGTACCTATGTTTCCTAGTTGTTTCCACCACTCTAATGTACATTTAAACCTCCCGAACTCATCTATAATCATGTGATAATATATCTTGAATCCATAATTCAATTCGAGGCGAGTTTGGATTAAAGTCAAGTGAAGTTAGATTCAAGTCAAGCAAGTTAAGAAGTAAATCCAAGCAAGTCTTTAAAGTTGTTCAAAAGTGTTTATTGAACGTTTTAACTTCATTCTAAGGCTCAAGTTTCAAGTCAAGCAAAGAGTATAGAGTTTCAAGTTAAGTCAAGAACATAAAGTTGAGTTCATTTCTCAAAGTTATTAGGGAACTATGTATTCCCGAAGAAGTTTTAAAGAAATATTTTTACATGTAAGCAAGGTTGGAAACTGAGATTTCCAAAGAGCCTTCGGGCTAGTTTTTGAGTAATTTTCTCACATCAGCTGGAAGAAATATCCTTTAAAAACATAAGAGCCAATACATTTTTTGGGAGTAGTATCGAGCACCGAATTTGGGGAGCGTTCAAAGAACCCATAGCCCCTATAGAACCATGTTAGCCACCATGGGTAGAAAATGATCATACATTTTAGATGAATTATTTTTCCAGATAGACTAGTGGATCCATTAGGCAGTTCAGGTCTTATACCTTTGGCAGGGTATAAGATGCTCTGGCAGTGTGAGGTCGATCGCCGTATCATCACTATAGATTTTATGTGATGGTTGTCGGTTAGAGAAACTCCCACAACAGTTATTGTATTTTCATACACAGAAATTATTTTATTTTTATATACATCAGTTCATTTGTATTTCTACATACCTCTCAGGCTTATTGTATCTTTGTATACACACAGAGTTTATATCACTTTTTAAGTAGTCTTTCTTTATATCGCACATGTTTTAAATTGCCATAAAATGAAAGAAGTCAGTCAGGTTGAGTTGAGTTGAGCCAGGCCAAGGGTTCGGTTGGGGCCAGAAATGGTCTCCGGGTGCCGGTCCCACCCAGGGTATAGGCTCGGGGCGTGACAAACTTGGTATCAGAGCACAGAGTTCAAGAGTCCTAAGGAGTCTATGAAGTCGTGTCTGTAGAGTCCTCGTTATCGATGTGAAGCGCGCCACATCTATAATTGGGAGGCTACAACATTTAGAAAGATTTCTCATTTCTTTCACACTCATCTTGTATGTTAGAGTTGATCTTTAAAAAGTTTCTTTTTACTCTGTGCTTGCGCGTGTTTTGAGATGGTCATGCCTCCACGAAGAGTTGGCAGAGGGCGTCTTCCTAGACATCATGTGGATGAGCTAGAGTTACCTTTTGCCCTGGGAGTGCAAGATCAAGGAGAAGTTTCTAATGCCGAGTACAGAGAGGCAATTAGAATTCTAAGTCAAGCTGTAACCAATCAGATTGGTCAGTAATGGGGAGCTCGACATGAATGAGTTGACACTTGTAGGATTCATGAGTTCTAGGGGATGAACCCTTCGAGTTTCATGGGTTCGAGTACTACTGTGGATTCAGAGAACTTCGCTGAGGAGTTGAAGAAGATCTTTGATGTGATGCATGTGGCAGATACTGAGCGGGTTGAACTAGCTGCGTATCAATTGAAGGATGTTGCTAGAACTTGGTTTGACCAGTGGAAAGAGGGCAGAGCTGAGAATGCACCACCTTCGAGTTGGGCCCGTTTTGAGAAAGCTTTCTTGGGGCATTTCTTTCCTCGAGAATTGAGAGAGGCCAAGGTACGTGAGTTCCTCACACTTAAGCAGGAGTCTTTGAGTGTTAATGAATACAGTCTAAAGTTCACCCAACTATCCCACTATGCTCCGGAGATGGTGGCGGACATGATAAATAGAATGAGCTTGTTTGTTGCTGGGTTGTCTCGGTTGTCAAATAAGGAAGGTAGAGATGCAACGCTTATTGGGGACATGGACATATCCACGTTAATGGTCTATGTACAACAGGTTGATGATGAGAAGCTGAGGGATAGAGAAGAGTTCAGAAGTAAGAGAGCCAAGACCGGTAATGAGTCCAGACAACAGAAAGGTATGTGAGTTCTTAGTGTTGGGTGATCCTTTCTCCCACACACCAAACTCATTTTTCATTATTGAGAAAAGATTGGATATGTTGTTGAAGTTGTTGGGTTGTGTTGTTGATGTTGTTGATCATGTTGTTGAAGTTCTTGTTGGTTGTGGGACATGATTTGGTTGTGGGTTTGAGTTGAATCTCTTGTATGTTGAGGGATTTTATGACCCTTACTGTTTGGGGTTGAGTTCATCGAAGTTAGGGTAGTTTAGAGTTGGGAAAAAGAGGGAGAAAAGTCGAGTTTTCTGGGGAAAGGAGTGGCGTGTCGCGCCTGCCAGCGCTCTCCAAAAGAGCTTCTGAGATTTCTCCATTGGGGCGCCGCGCCGAGAAGAGCGCCAACAGGCTCTTTTGAGCTTCAATGGCTGGTTCTCCGCGCCTTGCAGAGCGCCAACGACGCCATGTTCCCCAATTCTTTTCACACTTTCTCATACATGTTCCTAGGTATTGTACCTATGTTTCCTAGTTGTTTCCACCACTCTAATGTACTTTTAAATCTCCCAAACTCATCTATAAACATGTGATAATATACCTTGAATCCATAATTCAATTCGAGGCGAGTTTGGATCAAAGTCAAGTGAAGTTAGAGTCAAGTGAAGCAAGTTAAGAAGTAAGTCCAATCAAGTCTTTAAAGTTGTTCAAGAGTCTTTATTGAACGTTTTAACTTCATTCTAAGGTTCAAGTTTTAAGTCAAGCAAAGAGTATAGAGTTTCAAGTTAAGTCAAGAACATCAAGTTGAGTTCATTTCTCAAAGTTATTAGGGTACTATGTATTCCCAAAGAAGTTTTTAAGAAATGTTTTTACACTTAAGCAAGGTTGGAAACTGAGGTTTCCAAAGAGCCTTCGGGCTAGTTTTTGAGTAATTGTCTCATATCAGCAGGAAAAAATATGTTTTAAAAACATAAGAGCCAATACGTTTTTTGGGAGTAGTATCGAGCACCGAATTGGGGGAGCGTTCAAAGAACCCATAGCCCCCATAGAACCATGTTAGCCACCATGGATAGAAAAGGATCATACTTTTTAGATGAATCCTTTTCCAGATAGACTAGTGGATCTATTAGGCAGTTCAGGTCTTATACCTTTGGCCGGGTATAAGATGCTCTAGCAGTGTGAGGTCGATCGCTGTATCATCACTATAGCTTTTATGTGATGATTGTCGGTTAGAGAAACTCCCACAGCAGTTATTGTATTTTCATACACATAAATTATTTTATTTTTATATACATCAGTTCATTTGTATTTCTACACACATCTTAGGCTTATTGTATCTTTGTATACACACAGAGTTTATATCATGTTTTAAGTAGTCTTTCTTTATATCGCACATGTTTTAAATTGCCTTAAAATGAAAGAAGTCAGTCAGGTTAAGTTGAGTTGAGCCAGGCGAAGGGTTTGCTTGGGGCCAGAAATGGTCTCCGGGTGCCGGTCCCACCCAGGGTGTAGGCTCGGGGCGTGACAAACTTGGTATCAGAGCACAAAGTTCAAGAGTCCTAGGGAGTCTATGAAGCCGTGTCTGTAGAGTCCTAGTTATCGATGTGAAGCGCGCCACATCTATTATTGGGAGGCTACAACATTTAGGAAGATTTCTCATTTCTTTCACACTCATCTCGTGCGTTAGAGTTGATCTCTAAAAAGTTTCTTTTTAATCCGTGCTTGCGCGTGTTTTTAGATGGTCATGCCTCAACGAAGAGTTGGCAGAGGGCGTCTTCCTAGACATTATGTGGATGAGTAAGAGTTACCTTTTGCCTTGGAGTGCAAGATCACGGGGAAGTTTCTAATGCCGAGTTCAGAGAGACAATTAGAATTCTGAGTCAAGCTGTAACTAATCAGATTGGTCAGTAAAGGGGAGCTCGACATGAAGGAGCTGACACTTCTAGGATTCGCGAATTCTTGGGGATGAACCTTCCGAGTTTCATGGGTTCGAGTACTACTGAGGATCCAGAGAACTTCGTTGAGGAGTTGAAGAAGATCTTTAATGTGATGCATGTGGCAGATACTTAGCGGGTTGAACTAGCTGCGTTTCATTTAAAGGATGTTGCTAGTACTTGGTTCGACCAGTGGAAAGAGGGCAGAGCTGAGAATGCACAACCTGCGAGTTGGGCCTATTTTGAGAAAGCTTTCTTTGGGCATTTCTTTCCGCGAGGATTGAGAGAGGCCAAGGCACGTGAGTTACTCACACTTAAGCAGGAGTCTTTGAGTGTTAATGAGTACTGTCTGAAGTTCACCTAACTATCCCACTATGCTTCGGAGATGGTAGCGGACATGAGAAATAGAATGAGCTTGTTTGTTGTTGGGCTGTCTCGGTTATCAAGTAAGGAAGGTAAATTGCAACGCTTATTGGGGACATGGACATATCCACGGTAATGGTCTATGTACAGCAGGTTGATGATGAGAAGCTGAGGGACAGAGAAGAGTTCAGAAGTAAGAGAGCTAAGACCGGTAATGAGTTCGAACAACAGAAAGGTATGTGAGTTCTTAGTGTTGGGTGATCCTTTTTCCCTCACACCAATCTCATTTTTCATTATGGAGAAAACATTGGATATGTTATTGAAGTTGTAGGGTTGTGTTGATCATGTTGTTGAAGTTCTTGTTAGTTGTGGGGCACGATTTGGTTGTATGTTTGAGTTGAATCTCTTGTATGTTGAGGGATTTTATAACCCTTAGTGTTTGAGGTTGAGTCCATTGAAGTTAGGGTAGTTTAGAGTTTGGAAAAAGAGGGAGAAAAGTCGAGTTTTCTAGGGAAAGGGGTGGCGCGTCGCACCTGCCAGCGCTCCCCAAAAGAGCTTCTGAGATTTCTCCCTTGGGACGCCGCGCGTAGCAGAGCGCCAGCAGGCCCCTTTTGAGCTTCAAGGGCTGGCTCTTCGCGCCTTGCAGAGCGCCAAGGACGCCATGTTCCCCCATTCTTTTCACACTTTCTCATGCATGTTCCTAGGTATTGTACCTATGTTTCCTAGTTGTTTCCACCACTCTAATGTACATTTAAACCTCCCGAACTCATCTATAAACATGTGATAATATACCTTGAATCCATAATTCAATTCGAGGCGAGTTTGGATCAAAGTCAAGTGAAGTTAGAGTCAAGTCAAGCAAGTTAAGAAGTAAGTCCTAGCAAGTCTTTATAGTTGTTCAAGAGTCTTTATTGAACGTTTTAACTTCATTCTAAGGCTATAGTTTCAAGTCAAGCAAAGAGTATAGAGTTTCAAGTTAAGTCAAGAACATAAAGTTGAGTTCATTTCTCAAAGTTATTAGGGAACTATGTATTCCCAAAGAAGTTTTAAAGAAATGTTTTTAAATTGAAGCAAGGTTGGAAACTGAGATTTCCAAAGAGCCTTTGGGCTATTTTTTGAGTAATTGTCTCATATCAGCAGGAAGAAATATGTTTTAAAAACATAAGAGCCAATATGTTTTTTGGGAGTAGTATCGAGCACCGAATTGGGGGAGCGTTCAAAGAACCCAGAGCCCCCATAGAACCATGTTAGCCACCATGGGTAGAAAAGGATCATAATTTTTAGATAAATGCTTTTCCAGATAGACTAGTGGATCCATTAGGTAGTTCAGGTCTTATAACTTTGGCCGGGTATAAGATGCTCTGGCATGGTAAGGCAAATCGCTGTATCATCACTATAGCTTTTATGTGATGGTTGTCGGTTAGAGAAATTCCCACAACAGTTATTGTATTTTCATACACAGAAATTAATTTATTTTTATACACATCAGTTCATATGTATTTCTACATACGTCCCAGGCTTATTGTATCTTTGTATACACACAGAGTTTATATCATGTTTTAAGTAGTCTTTCTTTAATACGCACTTGCTTTAAATTGCCTTAAAATGAAAGAAGTCAGTCAGGTTGAGTTGAGTTGAGCCAGGCCAAGGGTTCGCTTGGGGCCAGAAATGGTCTCCGGGTGCCGGTCCCACCCAGGGTGTCGGCTCAGGGCGTGACAAACTTGGTATCAGAGTACAGAGTTCAAGAGTCCTAGGGAGTGTATGAAGCCGTGTCTGTAGAGTCCAAGTTATCGATGTGAAGCGCGCCACATCTATAATTGGGAGGCTACAACATTTAGGAAGATTTCTCATTTCTTTCACACTCATCTAGTGCGTTAGAGTTGATCTCTAAAAAGTTTCTTTTTAATCCGTGCTTGCACCTGTTTTCAGATGGTCATGCCTCCACGAAGAGTTGGCAGAGGGCGTCTTCCTAGACATTATGTGGATGAGCAAGAGTTACCTTTTGCCCCGGGAGTGCAAGATCAAGGGGAAGTTTCTAATGCCGAGTTCAGAGAGGCAATTAGAATTCTGAGTCAAGCAGTAACTAATCAGATTGGTCAGCAAAGGGGAGCTCGACATCAAGGAGCTGACACTTCTAGGATTCGTGAGTTCTTGGGGGTGAACCCTCCGAGTTTCATGGGTTCGAGTACTACTGAGGATCCAGAGAACTTCGTTGAGGAGTTGAAGAAGATCTTTGATGTGATGCATGTGGCAGATACTGAGCGGGTTGAAGTAGCTGCGTATCAATTGAAGGATGTTGCTAGAACTTGGTTCGACCAGTGGATAGAGGGCAGAGCTGAGAATGCACCAGCTGCGAGTTGGGCCCATTTTGAGAAAGCTTTCTTGGGGCATTTCTTTCCTCGAGAATTGAGAGAGGCCAAGGTACGTGAGTTCCTCACACTTAAGCAGGTGTCTTTGAGTGTTAATAAAGTTGAGTTCATTTCTCAAAGTTATTAGGGAACTATTTATTACCAAAGAAGTTTTAAAGAAATGTTTTACATTTAAGTAAGGTTGGAAACTGAGATTTCCAAAAAGCCTTCGGGCTAGTTTTTGAGTAATTGTCTCATATCAGCAGGAAGAAATATGTTTTAAAAACATAAAAGCCAATACGTTTTTTGGGAGTTGTATCGAGCACCAAATTAGGGGAGCATTCAAAGAACCCATAGCCCTCATAGAACCATGTTAGCCACCATGGGTAGAAAAAGATCATACTTTTTAGATGAATCCTTTTGCAGATAGACTAGTGGATCCATTAGGCAGTTCAGGTCTTATACCTTTGGCCGGGTATAAAATGCTCTGGCAGCGTAAGGTCGATCGCGGTATCATCACTATAGCTCTTATGTGATGGTTGTCGGTTAGAGAAACTCCCACAGCAGTTATTGTATTTTCATTCACATAAATTATTGTATTTTTATATACATCAGTTCATTTGTATTTCTATATACATCTTAGGCTTATTGTATCTTTGTATACACTCAAAGTTTATAGCATGTTTAAAGCAATCTTTCTTTATATCGCACTTGTTTTAAATTGCCTTATATTGAAAGAAGTCGGTCAGGTTGAGTTGAGTTGAGCCGGGCCAAGGGTTCGCTTGGGGCCAGAAATGGTCTCCGGGTGCCGGTCCCGCCCTGGGTGTAGGCTTGGGGCGTGACAAATTTTCACTATATTTCTATTTTATTTTTTTATTTTTTTAATTATTATTATTATTATTATTATTATTATTATTATTATTAAGAAAATCTGTCAAGTACTACTCTCTCAATATATTTCTATTTCTAATTCTAATAACTTAATGTCTCAAAATTTCCCTGATCACCATTAATATACATTTATTGTCTAACTTAAACTTGAGAGAGGAATAGAAAGATAGAACGTAGGACAAAATGGGCATTAAATTATGTCGAAACAAGGGTTGATTTGTATCTAGGATAGGAATATACCTAGAGACCTTGCTTGGTTACGACACGAGACGAAATCTTAGTGCTTCGTAGTTGGTTCAGTCTATCCCCGCTCAACGATGTAGTTAAACTGTCAAATGTGGTATGTGATTAGAGGTCAGGAGACCATGATCATACATTTAACCCTGTAAAGAAGTTATTTGATAATCAATCGAAGTTCATAGAAGATGATACTATGCATGAATTCTAAGTAGGCTGCAACTCTGGAATTTCCTAAGTAATTGCTTAAACTCCACTTGAAATCGAATCATAGTTAGGTAGCTTTCTTTTACGAAATTGCTAATTTAGAAATAATCATCAAACTCTCTGGACACACTTATTTTAAATTGTAGTTATTAGCGAAATCGAATATTAACTGAAGGGTTCAACATCCGGCTCTTAAAAAGTTATTTTATTACTTGCACGACCATGTACACTTGCGTGTGCGTTTAAATGCAACACTATGCAATTACACAAACATTCCTATCATATTTACTAATTCTCCCTATAGTTTGAAATAATTATATTTGATATTACTAATTAATAATTCTTACCAAATTTTAAGTCAGATACACCTAGATAGATGTATCTAAAGGTATCTAGAATGATTCACATTCATATGTGATACCAAATATATAAGTCAGTATCGAACGAGATTTGAGAGAGGCGAGCAATATTTATCTATGTATCTTAGATACCCGCAAATAACACTAGATACACATTAGATACATGTATTTATTTATTATCTAATGTTTATCACTTTGAAATTAATTAAAGTTATAGCTAATAAATCTTTACTTATTTTTAAGAGTTGTGAAAATCTAATTTTTTTACCAAACCTAAGGTTTACACCATTTTAATGTTTAAATATTTCTTTAGATCTTACAATTAACTATTTGGCATAATACATAAATATGTCTTTTAACTTGGCCTCATTGTACATTTATGCCCTCCAACTTTGGGTGTGCACAAGTAGACACTTAAACTTGTTTAAAGTTGAACAAGTAGATACATAACTCCTATGTGGCATAAAACACGTAGCACACCATGTAGGATGCAAATTGTCATGTAAGATGCCACGTAGGACGTGTGTGCATTTGTACAATTTTATACAACTTTAAGTGTCTATTTGTGCACATCCAAAGTTGAAAGGCATAAATGTGAAATGAAGTCAAGTTAATGGACATATTTAACTATTTTGGTTTTTATGCCTATAACAACGTTTTTGCTATTGTTCAATTAGATCTCTTTCAGTAATTTGTGAATTTACGATTGTACATTCTTTACCTTCACTATTAATTGCCAATACATGTCTTTTCATATCATATTTTAATATCACCAATGCTTTCCAGATATGAGAATTAGTTATTGAGCTTCACAACTATGCTTACCAATCTGCCAGATATGACTTTGTTTGGCTTCAATAACTTAATCTGTGTAAGGGATCTGAAATTCAATAAGTTCTTAACTGTATCATTACCCTTTTATCTACCCTTCGGGATGGCCTAGTGGTTTGGGCTTGAAATTTTCATGTTGGAGGTCTCAAGTTCGAAACTCCTTATCAGCGAAAGCAAAGGGTTTGTCTGGGTCGAGCTCGTCGCACCGGGCTTGTCTACGTTAACATCTTAAAAGAAAATATAATTAAGTAGAAACTATGGTGCTTTATTTTTAGTGCAGACCAGGTCCCTTTGCACGACAGTTTGTCAAATCATCACTCCATTGGCTTTTTGTTATAGTGATTACTCAAAAGTCAAAACTTGATTAAAGTTTTGTTATAACACTGCCAAATTGGCTCGTGTGGACTCCACCACCACTCCATTGATCTTTCTTCTTCATAGTTCAACATTGCTCTGTATATTAATATACTCTTTTTTATCTCTAAACCAAACTACAATGGCTTCAGTAATTGAGCAATGCCAGGTTGCGCCCCCTCCCAGCAGTGCAGCTAAGCTGATGCTCCATCTTACCTATTTTGATCATACCTGGCTAGCTTTTGGACGTAATCGACGAATATTATTCTACAACCTTCCTATTTCCAAACCCCATTTCGTCCAAACCATTATTCCTTCTCTTAAACATTCACTCTCCCTTGCTCTCAAACACTATACAATCTTAGCTGGAAACCTTGTTTGTCCACTTATAAACTCAAGTGGTTATCCTGAGTTGCGCTACAAGACAGGAGATTATGTATCTGTTATCTTTTCTGAGACGACTGATATGAATTTCAATTATCTCATTGGTAACCATCCCCGATATGCTAAGGATTTTTATCCCTTTATCCCTCAATTAGCGGAACCTAAGGATGCACCAAGGGTCCAATTAGCCCCGGTTTTAGCCATTAAAGTGACATTTTTTCCTAATTTTGGCATATCCATTAGTTTCAGTAACCATCACGCCGCCTGTGATGAAAATACTATAGTAAGATTCACTAGAGCATGGGCTTTTCTAAACAAATTCTGCGGAGATGCGTGACATAATTGTGATTCCTGATATTGATAAAGTTCAATGTACATTTATTATAGGACATAATGAAATCACTAAGCTCAAGAATTTAATACTGTCAAGACGACCAAGCCTAGCTCATGTGACATCTTTCACAATAACTTGTGCTTATGTATGGACTTTCTTGGTAAAGTCAGAGGTCACCACAATCGAGATAATAGATGAGAATGTAATGGTGTTTTTTGTATGTGTAGCAGATTGCAGAGCGCTAATCAATCCACCACTTCCTCCATCTTATTTTGGGAATTGTGTAATGGGGTATGTTACACAAACAAGGCGCATTGACTTAATTGGAAAGGAAGGATTTACAATCGCGGTGGAATTAATTGGAGAAGTCATTCAAAAAAGGACGAAAGACGAGGAATGGATCCTCAGTGGTAACTGGTTTAAAGAATTTAGCACGATAGATACAAAACGGTTGTTGTCAATTACTGGATCTCCGAAGTTTGATTTATATTCTGCCGATTTTGTTTGAGGAAAGCCTGAGAAGACAGAGTCTGTTTCTACTGACAATGGTGGATCAATGTCCCTCAGTAAATCTAAGGATTCAAATGGAGATTTAGAGGTTGGCTTGTCTTTGTCCAAAGCTCATATGAATACATTTGCTGCTATATTCACTCACGGTTTAAGCTTGTTGTAGGAGCGAACAAAACATGACCCTTAATTTGGTTTCAGCTAACAACTATGACCTTTAACTTTGGGTGTGCACAAATTGACATTTAAATTTGTATAAAATTGAACAACTGGACACATACGGTCTACATGGCACCGTACGTGGAAATTTTGTGTCACACGTGGCGTCCTGCGTGTATTATGCCATATTGTGTCTACTTGTTCAATTTTATACAAGTTTAAGTGACTGCTTGTGCAGACTCAAAGTTGAAGGGCATAGTTGTCCGTTGAAGTCAAGTTAAGAGTCATGTTTATGAATTATGTCTTAAAATTTATTATCGCTGAAAGCTATTTTTTATTGTAGTGTGTTTCATATTAGATCTGAGAAAAAGAATGGGAGACAACTAAGTAATTTAATAATAATTTAACTTTAAAATGTTAATTTTATTCTTAATTAAATGATTTATAGTCACACTTATTTTAGTCGATAAATTTCGAAAGTCTTTTTTTTTTTCAATTTTTTTTTATGTCAAGTCGAATAACATCACAGGAATTAAAACGGAGAGAATATTGATTTAGAAGGAAAAATTACAAAAGTATACTACTTAAGACTTCTATTAACAAAATATCAATATACTTATATTTAATTACAAACTAA
>JAJONY010078914.1:0-34741 GCA_029582405.1 Solanum gandarillasii
TAGGATAGAACGATTCTATTCACTCATGTATTGATACAAAAACAATAGTGTAGTGAGCCACTCAACAGAAGCAAAGTACACGAATATTTAATTGTGCAAAAGAAGAAGTTCAGAAGTTTTGTTGTTTTAAAATGAGAGGAAATTCCTCTATTTATAGACAACAAATATTTATTGTGCCTTATCGGAAAGGTCACAACTCTTTGGAAAAGTCACAACCCTTCGGAAAGGTCACAACCTTTCATAAAAGTCACAACTTTTCATAAAAGTCGCATCTTTTCATAAAAGTCACAACTTTTCATGAAAGGGGAAGACTAATTTTGGAAATAAATAAATTAAAAGGAACTCCTTGTTTATGGTGGCGCCACATAGGCAGGCCTAGGGTTCTCTTTTATATATGTATATGTCACGCCCCAAACTCAAGGGGTGCAACTGGCACCTAATGCCATAACTTGAGATTGAGCCGACCCTACTTAGCCATTTTGTAATGGCACGGAGAAGCCACACATAATTAAGAAAACAAACAAGTATATCTCGGCTTAAAAATATGCCCTTAGCCGGCAAGTCCCTTGTCAACAACCCTATAAAGAATATAACTACTCACACGGTTCATATAAAAAAATCCAGCTAGTACATAAATCATGTTTGGGCCATCGAGGCCACCATGATATCTAGGGAAATGTAAACGCTATATGGGTTGTCGAAACTACCATTATCTCTATACAAAAACGAAGAAATACTATGTATCAAGACAATAAATCAAATCATCGCCAAACTTTGGCCAACCAATAAACCAGGCCAACATGGATAATAACGTGGCAATATAACCCGACACACTAGTATGCAAGCCTCTAAGAGTAGTAAAGCTTGGTTAGAACAGGGCCCCGACATACCCAAAAACTATATACAACAAAATCCAACAAACCTTTAAACTCTGGCAGCTTCTGAGGAAAAAGGGCTAGCCAACCTACTGGAACTCAATCGTGCTGCTGGGGAGGTCTATTGAGTCGTCTGTCGGGACCTGCATACATCAATGCAGCCCCCCCAGGCAATGGGGCATCAATACAAAATAATGTACCGAGTATGAAAGGCGATAGACTAAATGAGCAAGTATCATAATATTTCAAAAGCAATCCGGCAAGGAAATCAAAATTTAGATAAACATGCTAACCCACTACTGAATCTAAATAAACAAAAATAATCAAACATCAACCTAACCAAGCCCCCATAAGCTCGGCAGGTACAAACAACATACCACCTACCTAGGCCCTCATAAGCCCAAAAGGTGCCAAATCAATCTACATACCCCTATCGATAACCCCTTGTCTTTGTAAGAAGTCACATATCCCTTTTAGGCAACGATATATCCCAGTAGGCAACGCATAGCCTTCCTTAGGCAACAACATAGCTATGTAGGCTGCACATAGCCCTCTTTTGCATCAACATAGCCCCGTAGACAACACATAGCCTTCTTTGGCGTCAAAATAGCCTCGTAGGCAATACATGACATATCAATATTGCCCCGTAGGCAACACATAGCCCTCTTAGGCAATAACATAGTCCTCTTAGACAACATCATAGCCCCCGTAGGCAGTTCATAGATCAGCAGCTAACCACAATAGCCCCAAGGGCGATAACAAACAATTCAATAGGCTAAAGGCGAGCAATTCAGCTATAAGTAATATATATAAATAGTCTCCAAGTCGTTCGTAACGTAAGATCGTTCTTAATAGATTATGAGTCCCTAAAATGAGGGTTTATAACCACTCAATCAACCAATCACTCACAATTATATTTACAAGATCACCAACATTAACAACCCTATTATATCACTCCCAAGCTTTAAGGAAACATGTCAAACGAAGGGAATAGCCTTAACATACCTTTTTCTTTATAGTTTATGCTGAAAATACCCCTACCCGCACCACTACAACACTAAAAAAAAAAGTAAACTCAATCAATAATTAAGGATAAAAATTACTACGACAATTCGACAATCGATATAGATTCCTATTATAAATTACTATACGAGACCTAAGGTATTCATAAACTGATAAAAAATGGTTCATACCTTTCTTTACACACCCAGAGCACCTGAATAAACTCAAACTATTGAAAAACCCCTGCTGCCACAACTTCCACGAAGCTACACCGCATAATTCATCATGAAAACTATACCAAAACGACGAGCTCACGACATAGGGCAATTTTTGATAAAGAGCCAAGAAGAGATCATGAATACACAAGGATGATTTGAGGAGAAGTTCTCTGATTTTTATGGGTTTCTTATGAGCTGAAATAAAAAAAAAAAAAGATGCTATCTTATAAGGTTCCACTGACCTAGGGGACCCACTAGTCGCCTCTGTTGCGCAGTCAATATAAAAAGGTGAATATCTCTCTATTCCGATGTAGTATGAATGAATGATTTGATGCGTTGGAAACTGACTCGTAGACCTTCGATTTGATATATTGTAGGCCCTCTAACTCTTCTTATATTGGGAGAAAACCTTTAAGACATTTGCACTAAATTTCAGAGAAATCTTTAAAAAGGGACGTGCCATAACTTTCGCCAACTTTTATTACTAAACTCGCTTAACTTCAAAAATTAAGATGTGACCCTCGAGAACTTAAAATATGACCCACATAATCACTTATATATATATTAATAACTCTTTGTCTTTCCACGAAGATACGACTTAAGTTAGAGTTCCGAAAAGTCGGGGTGTTACAATATATATGATATATTAGATACAAAAACCCAAACAAGCCCGGGCACAATATATATTACTTTATTTATTTTAATTAATGTGGCATGGATAGAATTAGGAGAGTCAACTAAATTATTAAATACTTTTTATTACTTTTCAAATAATATAGGTGGCAAATGTGATATTTTGTAAGCTAATCGATTTTTTAATATATTTGTTTAAATATTTAAGTTGTTAATTATTGTGATTTATGTGATATATGTGAAATTTTAGAGTTAATCAATTTTAATACATTTTTTTTGAATTTTTTAGTTGTTAAATATTGTGATTTATGGTATTCCTAGTTAGAATAATTTTCAAATAATATATGTTTCCATGTTTTTAAATATTTTTAAAGTTGTGATTTATAGTACTTTTAACGTAATTTTCAAATAATATGTTACTCACTCTTCCCCAACTTACGTGACACATGTGAAATTTTGAACTCAATCAAATTTTCAGTATGTTTTTTTTTAAATATTTTAAATTGTTAATATTGCAATTTATAGTACTCTTAATTCACGTAATTTTTAAATAATATATGTTATTTCCCCTGTCCCAATTTATGTGGCACATGAGAAATTTTGAGAGTTAATCAAATTTTTAATATATTTTTAAATACTTTAAGTTGTGATTTATAGTACCTTAACGTAATTTTCAAATAATATATGTTACTTTTTTTATCATAATTTATGTGACACGTGTGAATTGCAACTTATAGTACTCTGAATTAAATTAGTATAATTAGTATAATAATGATATAATATTTAAAAAATTGAATACTGAAATTATATGATTTACACATTTTATATAAAAATGACGTAAAAGATTTTAAAAAATAATTTTATTAAATTAATATAATAATGATATAATATTTAAAAAATTGTATACCGAAATTATAGGATTTACCCATTTTATATAAAAATGACGTAAAAGATTTTAAAAAATAATTTTCCGTTGCCGGGACTTGAACCCGGGTCTCTCGGGTGAGAGCCGAGTATCCTAACCAACTAGACTACAACGGATTTGTTATTAAACTAAAATATTTTATAGTATAAAATTCAATAATTTTAAGAGTCAAAACCCTGCTTCGACAATAGCTGTTTCTTCTACTCCTATCCATTGGGGAACTCGAAAATCAACTTCAAAATGCCTGTCGCCTAAGGAATTGGCTGCCGTAGAGTTCACCTTTTCTCAATCTACAATAACAAGAAGAAGAACCCAGCAAAACCTTCTAATCACCAGGTTCTCGTTTTGTTTTCTATGCTTATTCTTGGATGTTACCTATTCCCATTTCTTTTCTGTTTCAATTCGTTAAAATAGCTCCAAACTGTTAAAGATTCGATCTTTAGTGAATTTCGGAGAGTGGGGTTTCATTCATGAATCATGTTGTGGGAAGTGGGAACTAGGAGAAGAGGGCAACGTTAATTTAGACTCAATTGTATTTCTGGAATGTGTTATTGACATAGGTCTGGAAAAGCTTTATATCCAATGAACTAAATAAAAATTGAGTAACTGAAGTAAGAAATAGCAGACCAGGTACCAACTGCTTAGTAGCACTAGTCAGTTGGCATGGTTTTTGAAAAAGATGTAATTGGAGAACTGTCAAAAGGGATGAACAAGTTCAATTATCAGACCGGTGAGGTCCATTGGAACAAAATGAATAAACTTCATGAGTGTACAAAGATCAGACTGCCACATGTTTTAGTATGGATTTGTAAAAAAGGAAAGACAATAATGAATTTGGTTTGCTGAATGGACATACAAGAAGATTGTATCATGTTTCACATTTCTTCTGGCACTGAAAAGAAACAGCAGGGGGAATTTACGTAAGAGAAAGAGCTTATTTGGTGGAGTCCTATCCCCCGGAGGATTAAATAGCACTTCTTTGTGGCTATGAGCGAGAGCTCGATGCGCCTTCTTTTTCTGTGATCGGTTCTTGAGCATGTTGGTGTCTGAAAGAACTACTTGAAAGCTTTACAAACAAGCAAAAAGATACTATCTATTCTATTTTTCTTAGTATAGTAAAGGAATTTTCCCTTACTAGTAAAGTGGTAAGGTAGGATGCTATTTGATGAAGAAAACAAAATTTAGTAGTTTATGTAGCTCAGCTGATTAGAGCAAAAATCATTTTCAGTGATTCGAATTAGCTACAGTCTGATAATAGGAAATACTGATATTAAGTTGACTTCTAACTTAATGGTGCATATGGTTACTATTCTTGAAACTTCATTTATTTATTTACTTCCGTGACATCTAATGTCACTGTATCCATTGGAGTGGTAATCCAAGTTACAGTTCTACTTCTTCCCTAGCTGTCATATGGTTGATGCCTTTTGGAATGGTCTTGCTGCTGTTGTCACTGTGCTCATATATCTAACTGTTATAGTTAGTATAATCTGCTGAATAAAGTGTAGTATAAGTACAGGTTGACAAATTGCAGGTTACCTGTATGTGAACTATGTATTTGACTACTTTCCCACAATCCCTATCTTCTTCCTTTTCTTTCCCTTCCTGCATGTGCTTCTGGCTGTTGGAATTTCACGCTAACGCTTCATTACATAATTCTGATTCAAGTGTTGGACTTTCTTCTTCAGTATGCAACATTAAAAGTTATTCTTTTTCTTAGTAAGATTTGATTCTTTGCACAGAATCTGCTTCGAACTTTTTAATGTCTTACATGAATTACTATCAGACTCCTACAGAGCATTTGTTTTAGTTGGGTCTTCTGATTTCTTCTGACTCAAATTATTTGCAGTTTCTCAGTTCGTCAACAAATACTAAGGTGGGCTACAATGGCAACATCAGGAGTAGCTGCTAGTCCCATAAAATACTGTCTCCAGTTACCTGTACAATGTCCAGGGTTGCGTGAGAAGAGAGTTTCAGTTTCTAACTTAGGGAGATCAAGGTGCATGCTCTATCAAGTGTGACTTAGTGTTTACTTTTTCTTGGAGTTCACTCAAATGGTAGAAAGTTCCTGATTGATCGTTTTCATTTCTGTATTCATCATGTAGAAGTCATTGTACTGTTTCTACACAGAAGTATCACCCAAGAAGAATGCCTTTAGTGAAGTGTGCAATGGAAGCTTCTTTTGGTGGTTCTACAGATGACTCTGCTGGTAATTTTAACGGCTTTTTTCTTAATTTAGCTTCTTTACATTTGCAGAAGTCATGCCTGAATTACATGGTCGTTGAGATGCATATGGACTCCTTTTCAAGAGGTTGATGATTGTGGCATTTCTTCTTTTTTTTTTTTTTTTTTTTTTGAGAAGGTAACAAATTGTATTATAAACCAGTACTTAGGTAGTACTGAAAACCCCTTTACAAAAAGTATGAAAATGTAAGAACAAAAACAGCAAGCCTAGCATGATTCTAATACTTCTAGGATTGCTTCTGCATCTATAGGGGAACTCCTTGTACCCCAAAAAGATAATAACAAAATACAATCTTTTTTGATAATTTGTATGGATCTGCTTCTATCCTCTAAGCTTCTAGCATTCCTTTCTCTCCAAATGGTCCACCCGATGCATGCTGGAATGCTCCTTCACTAACTTCTGTTCTTTGCCCCAATTCCTGCTTCCTCCCAACTTGAGAGTGTGTCAACAATCTTGCTAGGCATTGTGCATTTCTTCTTCTTTTCGCCATTCCTTTGGATATCTATTCGGTTGAAAGATGTAATGTGAGCAAAATAAGGTGTCCATTGCCTCTCTACCCCACAAAAGTAGGGGTAAGTTCTGCATACACCCCCAGACTCCACATCAATTCGTTATGTATGGATGATGAGATTCCATTGATATAGAACCAATTCCAATAGACTTATTGGAAGTTCCCATTGGCGTGCATCCACTAGGAATTGAACCTACAAATTCGCCAATTATGAGGTGGGTGCTTTGACCATTCAACCATGGATGCTTCACGGTGATCCTCGTACATGGTGAATAACCAAATTCCACTTGCAATGAAATCTTTAGGACAAATCAATGCAATTTAGGAGGAATCAATGAGAGGACATCAATTCAAATCCTGGATTTTCGAATTCAGAGAGATCAAGAATTCTCACCATTTCTTAGATTCATGGACCCAGTTCAGTTTAGTGGGAAACAAGTCCTCCATTTCTTGAATGTGTTTGCCTCTTTCTATTTCTTTTGTTTTTTGGTGGGTCCATCAAATTTAATCACATATAGCAGATTGAGATGCTGCATTACTGCAAGGATGATGCATTATAGCAATAGATTTAGTAGTATGTGGAAGATCATAAATATTGAAGATTTCTATTCTAGATGACATTCAGAATTAACTTAAATCCTGTGTTTATAGACTGACACCTTCAGAGAGTGTAATGTGTCACAATAAATGACCTTTGCTCCTTGAGTTGGTTATGAAAGGAGTTCTTTGGCTGAGGCAAACATCGTCTGTCAATATCAGAAAGAAATATCTGCCTTTTTTCTTTTTTGTGCAGAAAAAGACATTGCCAATTATAACTTCTTATGGTCTACATGTGAATATGCACAAA
Organism: Solanum gandarillasii; assembly: GCA_029582405.1. NCBI lineage: Eukaryota > Viridiplantae > Streptophyta > Magnoliopsida > Solanales > Solanaceae > Solanum > Solanum gandarillasii. The sequence goes on from JAJONY010078914.1 coordinate 7,257, forward strand.
ATATGCGGGTAGTTGCTCTTGTTGATGCATTCTCTTCTCTCTGTGTGTTGTTTCTTCAAGCGCAGCTATCTTTCCGAGAATCAATGTGAAGGACCCATACAAACGACTTGGAATTAATAAGGAAGCTTCCGAGGGTGAAATCCAAGCTGCCAGGAACTTCCTAATACAAAGATATGCGGGTCATAAACCAAGTGTGGATGCAATTGAAGCTGCCCATGATAAAATAATAATGCAGAAATTCTATGATAGAAAGAACCCAAAAGTTGACATTAAAAAGAAAGTCAGGGAAATGAAACAATCTCGCGTTGTGCAGGCTGTCACTAGCAGGTTTAGGACACCAGCTACAAAGTTCATCGTGAAAACTTCCATTGCTTTCATAGTCCTTGGAGCTCTCACAGTTCTGTTTCCTACTGAAGAAGGTCCAACCCTTCAAGTTGCCATTTCCCTGATCACTGCCATATATTTCATTCATGATCGGTTAAAGAACAAACTTCGAGCTTTTCTATACGGGTATGCTTCTTAATTGTCTTCTGACCTTACTGTTTTGTCTTTTTAATATGGTCATTACTATCTGCACAGTTGACCTAATACTCCATGACTAACAAAGAAAACTGTCTTGAGACCTATGTTACATACATGGACACAAATTTTGCCACGATGTACACATGTTAAATGTATCTGGGAATGGTATAAATTCTTCAAAATACGCTAGATACCTGCAAAAAATTGAAGAGAGTTGATTTTCTTTATTATTACATTGAATACTGGCATCAGAGATGATGTATTGCTTAGTAAAACTCATAATTAATTGTCGACGCCAAAGTTAGCCATGGAATTGAGTCTTAGTTTTCGAATTCCTAGACTTCTTCGTTATATTTGATAGTTAAGGTGTTCTCATTTTTATTGCTAAATTGTGGTGCAGAGCTGGTGCTTTTATTTTCTCTTGGCTTCTAGGGACATTCTTGATGGTGTCTGTGGTTCCTCCCATATTTAAAGGGCCAAGGAGTTTGGAGGTGACAACTTCATTGATTACGTATGTACTTTTGTGGGTTTCTTCCACGTATCTCATATAAAACGGTTTCATCATCTCAATTTTGTTAGAGAAGTGCCATGATTGTTGGTTGTAACCGCATGTATTGCTAAGATCTAGTGAGATTTTTGATTCAAGAAATTGTAGATTTATGAAATGAAACGTTCTTCTTTGCTTAGAAATTGGCGATTCTTCAGGCTAAATGGTACCTGCTTATTCTGAGGCCTAAGAGTAATTCTCAAGATTGCTGTTCTAGCTAAAATGTTTGGTTCTGTTCACTTGCCATTTGAGTGTTTTGTTACTTCTGATACCACACCAATTAAGCAACTTAATGTTATGGTTGTGCAAGAATTGCAATCTTCTTGTGAGTGTGATGGGTGTGCGTGCATAAGCTCAATCTCAGCTCTAGCAGTTAAGTAATAACCAAAGAAAAGGAAATGTGTTCAGTGGCTCAAGAATGATGACATTATTTCTGAAATATATCATGGGCCACTATTCAATTCCAGCCACTAACCTGACACTTGTTTGATGTGCTCACCTTTTCTTGATTAGAGTGGTATACCATTTTAGTTAGTTCAATGATCTTCAGATATTAGATGATTAAACCAAAATAAAAAATTTAAAAATTCTGTTTTTGAAATGGTGACTATTTTTTCTTCCAGATGTTACAAGCAAAAGAGGTATAAATTCTTATGTCTGGTTTATTACCAAATTGCTTTTTGCCATGTTGAAATCCAAGACGCCCCTTTTCTCACCGTCAAGTGGTTGAACACCCCTCTCTACGAAGCAAAACGCCGTCGGAAGATGCTGCATTGTCTAAATAAAATGAATTAGGTAATAGGTAGGACCTGCCAATCTCTCATCACATCAACCTCTCTCTGTAAGGTTGTTAATCTTTCTCTTCCAATGAAACAACAAAGTATTTTTTGTTTTGGTTTTGGGTACAAAAATAAAACAAAGATATAGGCATTTACAATCGACCACCCATTTTTTTCTGACAAAGAAAAAACCTATAATTATAAAATAAAAATAAAAATGAATCTATGGACGCATTGGTTTGTTCCCAAATTTATTAGTTTTATTAGGTTCCACTGATAATTTTTACTCGGTGCAACTTATTTTTAGTTTATAATATCACTAACCGTTAAATCGATATAACGATTCATAAATCAATAATCAATATCTTAATGATATGCCGTCTTTTCCACTAGTATGGATTGATGTGAACCAAGCGTAAGTAGTTGCTCATCACCATTTTCTCCAATCATCCATATTTTAATTTGATGAAAAAATATTTTTAACCACAAAACCACATATTCCAGGTCAGCAAGCCACTTGTTGATTGGCCAGTGTATTATGGCCTCAAATGGCATATCTCATGGTACTATATATATGTATTGAGCATGGGATGGGACTCTACTTGTATTTATAAACACACAAAAAGCAAACAACTAAAAAGATAACAAACTTGTAGCTGAGGAGAGAAAGATAAGAAAAGAAGAGAAATGGCATCAGCATCTCTCCTCAAAACATCACCAGTCATTAACAAACCTGACTTCATAAAAGGTCAGGCACTCCGCCAGCCATCCGTCTCCGTCTCCGTTGTCCGCTCCCACCCTTCTGGACTCACTGTCCGTGCCAGCTCCTACGCTGATGAGCTCATCAAAACCGCGGTACGTACCTACATGCTATCAGTGTATTTTAACATGTTGTTGTAGCACGTATAGTTACTTACTACTATGTTCTAATTAATATTATCATTTTATCAAATTTCTATTACTCCTGTCAAACAATAAAGCATGCTATTTAGTTCACCACTAAAAACAAAGGTTTTTCCCTCCTCGAGTCAGTGAGAAATTTGTGTTATAGAACATGATTTTTTTCTTCGAATCAGCTCAGTGGTAAAATGCATGATGAGAAACAAAACAAATTCTCATTGAAATAGTCAGAATTTTGTTTTTTTCTGTAATGAAAACATTACTATCTTCTCTTTTCTCACTGATTCAATCAAAATATCTGTGAGAACATTTTTCAATGGGAAGATAGTGATTTTTTAGTAGTGGTTGAACTGAAGCATTTAGCTGATGATATAAACAAATTGTAGAAAACTGTTGCATCTCCTGGTCGTGGAATTTTGGCTATGGATGAGTCGAATGCTACCTGTGGGAAGCGTTTAGATTCAATCGGACTAGAGAACACCGAAGCTAATCGCCAAGCATACAGAACCCTTCTTGTTTCAGCTCCAGGACTTGGTAACTACATTTCAGGTGCCATCCTTTTTGAGGAGACACTTTACCAGTCCACTGTTGATGGAAAGAAAATTGTTGATGTACTTCTTGAGCAGAACATTGTTCCTGGAATTAAGGTTGACAAGGTAAAAAAACATCATAATCATCACTACTATATATGCACACTTAGTTGTTTAACAAGTTTTAATTAGTTATGATTCATTTAATGATAACTACAGGGTTTAGTTCCTTTGGCTGGTTCAAACAATGAATCTTGGTGCCAAGGTCTTGATGGCCTTGCCTCGCGCTCTGCTGCTTACTACCAACAAGGCGCTCGTTTTGCTAAATGGTAGCATATCATTCTACTCTCTTGTATATAAATTTAACCTCAATGAAGAAGCAAATGCTTACTTTTATTTAATCATTACGCATCTTACAGGCGTACTGTGGTGAGCATTCCCAATGGTCCTTCTGCACTTGCAGTTAAGGAAGCAGCCTGGGGTCTCGCTCGCTATGCTGCAATTTCTCAGGTAAGCAATGATGTCTCTATTTGTTTGGGGTTGTCAACATGATTAACAGAGAAATTATTATTGTAGGACAATGGGTTGGTACCAATTGTTGAGCCAGAGATTTTGCTTGATGGTGAACACAATATCGATAGGACCTTTGAGGTTGCTCAGCAGGTGTGGGCTGAAGTTTTCTTCTACCTGGCCGAAAACAATGTCATGTTTGAAGGTATCCTGTTGAAGCCTAGCATGGTCACCCCCGGAGCAGAATGCAAGGAGAGGGCCACCCCAGAACAAGTTGCTGATTATACCCTCAAGCTCCTCCAACGAAGAATTCCCCCTGCTGTCCCTGGAATCATGGCAAGTACCTAAAAAAGTCGTATTTACATAACGAGTTTTTTAACTTCTATACACTACTGAGAACTAACTATTTTATTATTACATGGTTTGCTATGTACAGTTCTTGTCTGGTGGACAATCTGAAGTGGAAGCTACTCTTAACTTGAACGCGATGAACCAATCTCCCAACCCATGGCACGTATCGTTCTCATATGCTAGAGCCCTTCAGAACACATGCCTCAAGACATGGGGTGGAAGACCAGAAAATGTTCAGGCAGCTCAGGAAGCTTTGCTTACTAGAGCAAGTGCCAACTCTCTCGCGCAACTAGGCAAATACACCGGTGAAGGTGAGTCTGAGGAGGCCAAGAAGGGAATGTTTGTGAAAGGATATGTCTACTGAGATATTAGAAAGTATGTACTACTGCTACACGTTTTCATGATCGAGTTTGCGGTGCATAAAAGCTTATAGCTAGCTCCTCAAGAATATTGTCTTTGTTCATATAACATGTACCCTTTAGCAATTATTGACATTCATGCTACTCAGTTTCAGTTTTATGCTATTCATTGAATTCTTCTCCAGATTAACAAGCAGTGTGCCAAATGCCATAAAATCAATTTCTCTGGTGCATATATATTTGTAAACACATTATATGTCTATCTGTTTTCCCTGAAACTTTTGATCCTTAACAACTTCACTGATAATAGCTTAAATGCCGCTAAATATTTCTTTTTACAAACAATTAGCTCTCTTTATAAATTAACTAACATTCGTTATAAATAATACTATTATTTGTACTTCTTATCAACTTTATTCACTTGATTTAAAGCTTATAGATATTAATAAATTTCTTCGATAATCCAAGAAAATTATATCCACCTCAATAAAAGATAAAAGTAACTAATTATAAGATGGAAGATTCTTTTCTCACTGTGGGGAAAAAAAAGTAATTTCGACTCTTTGCTTTTGACCTTCTTTTAGGAATGAATATACTTAGAATGAGATTTATTTCACATTCCAAGAGTTTTTGTGTTTAACCTTGCATCTCCAAGTTTAATTAAAGTAAGCATAATATTTAAACGTGTCTTTTGATTTTGCCTTATTTCATATTTATGTCTTTGAATTTTGAGTGTATACAAAGTAGACACTTATATTTGTGTAAAGTTGAACAAGTAGACACATAAATCCTACATAACATAATATACGTAGGACACCACGTAGGACACAAATTGTCATGTAGGATGCCACATAAGACAAACATGTCTATTTGTTCAATTTGTACAAGTTTAAGTGCCTAAATCTGCACATCCAAAGTTAGAAGACATAAATGTCAGTTGAGACTAAGGACTTGTTTGGCCATGCGATATGAAATTATGAGATGAAGTTGAAGTTTTGTTTGGACATACGATTTGGACTTTTTATGTTGTATTTTTCTCATAAACATAAAAATTTCATAAATTGTAAAACTATCAATATTGTCCCAATTGTTTATACAATCTTTACCAAATAAACAAAAGTTTATAAAATTGCACTATACATTATCACAAATTTATTCTAAAAACATACAACATTTATTGATCAAATCTTAATTCAATAAAAAAAAAAAATTGAACATAAGTTGTAGTGTTCAAGTTGTTAGTAGCTAAGAAAATTATTTTTGCAATTAATGCCACAATGATTAGTCTTGTCCACTCAATATAATGATGATTTTTTTTATCATTATGAAACATTGATTTGAATGAAGTAGTAATAAATTTGATAAGAAATAATGAATTTGGTGAATGTAAATGGTAAATTAAGAATTGATTTGAAGCAAAAATAATTTTATATTGGAGAGAATAATCGTTATATGAGATATAAACGGTTTAAAAAGTAATAATATGAATTATAAGTTTTATTTACATATGAAACAAATGACTAGTAGATATGTATAAATTAAATATGAGTTATTTTTACAAAATATAAACTTGTGAGTCAATTTTTTGTATTTGAAAAATTCCATGGAAAATTTGGGATTTTATCTCATGATATGAAATCAGCGTGAAACCACATGTCCAAACACTGATTTTATCTCATAGCCAAACACCTACTAAGTTAAATGACACGTTTATGTAATGAAAGAAAAGTGTATTTTCCCATATGTTTTCCAACTCATGTTGAAGGCCCAGTCATTTGGCCACTATTTCCAGCATGAAATCCCCAACAGCCCATTTTAATAGCAGTATGCTACGGCCCAAGAAAGCCCATGTTCATAGTGATATATTAGTCCCACATCGGCTGCAATTGAAGAAGTAGAAGCAGAAACCACTATAAAACCAGCTCCTGCGCCAACAAACAAAATCACGCAGCCACGCAATGAGCACATAGCGAACTATTCTTTCGCCTTTTACTAAAGAATACCGTGTGTGCGTTGCAAATAGTGGCATACGCTAATTTTTGGAGGGTTTCTCTTAATTGAGAACCCCAACAATACTAGTTCAATCTTTTACAAGTTTCTTGTATGTGCAAATTAAATTCATGAAAGCTTGCGTCCTACTAAAATAAAAATGATAATGTCGTACATCTTCTTTAAATGCCAGACTAGATATTTGATTTTTACAGAGAAACTAATTATAATTGAATGGAAAGTTATTTGTGACTTTTTACGTGAAGTTTGCCTTATGTCTTATAATTGGTGCTATTAAATCTGCAGTTAAAAGGAAAAGAGTTTTGCTCATGAATCTCGGGAGGGTTACCTTAAGCCTTCAGGTCCTCTTAAACTTGTGTTTAGGTCCTCTTAAACTTTTGTGTTAGCGATGTAGAGTTACAACTTGTTGGTTGCTCAAAAGTTTATTTCAAAAAAATTTACATACGACTTTTGAAAGACAATAAACATGAGTAATTTGATAGCCAATTAGATATATTTTGAGTAATCATTGAGCTCTAAAATATAAAACCAATGCTTGCAATAATTTATAGAATTTAAAACATACTATTTTTTCTGTCTCAATTTATGTGACACTTTTCATTTTTCGAGAGTCAAACAATTTCAGTTTGATCAGAAATTTGTGCATGGAATCTTCAATTTTTTTGAAATGAAATTTATATATTTGTAAACTACGTAAAAAGTACTACAAGTCACAATAATTGACAATTCAAAATAATTAAAAGATATATGAAAAATTTAGTGTAAGAAAATACTAAATTTCGAAATCCACAAGTGCTACTTTAGCCTTAAGAAGGCTATTTGCTTAAATAACGTTCCAAATGAAATGTCAGGCGATAATTTCACGGTTTAGTTTTGCTGCAAAACACAAAGAAAAGAAAAAGAAGAGAAATTAGGACAAATTAGGCAAAAAAAAAAAAAACAAAAACCCAACTTCCCTTTTTCTTCGGTAAAAGAAGAAAAAAAGAAACTTTCTATCTGCCTTTTTTTGTTTTTTTTTATGCTGTGATTCTCAAATTCAATCCTTATATATATTATTCTCTACTGTTATTTTAGATCTATTTCCTTCTCTTTCTCTTTTTCTCTGTTATTATCAAATTTCCAACCAAAGGAGAAAAGAGAAAGAGAGAGGTTCTTTTTTCTTCAAACGTTATCATATCAAATTTACCAGAAAAACAAAAAAAAATATACTCAAAAAATTAATTGATCTTCTTAAATATTATCGTTACGTACATTGTTAGAAATTGGACCATAATTTTTATAAGAAAATACATCCAATTTATTTTTGAGAGTGCATGATCATTTCCAATAATATAATGAGATTTTTGGTTTAGAGAAAAAATAAAATGGAGGATCGTGAAGAGAGGATTTATGTATCCGCGAGGTTAAGAACATTGAATGAAAAAGAGAGAAATGATGTTTCTGATTGGGAATGTATGAATGACACAACTATTATCTACAACAATGTTAGCTCTTCCCCATCCGAACGTATAATGTATCCTTCTGCATATACCTTTGGTATGCCCTTACATTTTATTCATATTAATTTTCAGTATTTAATCGAATACATATGCTAATTCTACAAATGATGATAATTGTTTATATTATGAAGTTTATGAGCGCCTCTCTACCTCCAACGAGGTAGGGGTAAGGTTTGAGTGCACTTTAACCTTCCAGACTCCGCTTATAGGATTACACTGGATATGTTTGTTGCTGTGATGTTTAATTTAGAATTCTTAAATGAGGCTTCAGCTAAATGGTATTTGTTTAACTGTGATTGATCAATAATCCAAGTTTGGGAAGAGTTCTGTTTGTAGCATCAACAAATCCTGTTTTACGATATTATCACATGTTAATCAAGTAAATGACATAGTTTCTCTGTGTGGACGATATTGTGTTATTGGTTTATGATTTTGTTTTAGACAGGGTATTTAGCAGTGATTGCTCGACAAGACAGGTGTATGAAGAAGCAGCTAAAGAAGTTGCTCTTTCGGTTGTCAAAGGATTCAATTGTGAGTAATTTCAGCTGTGTCTGCTTATAGTTTTTGGAACATCTAGTCCATGTCCTGTATTATTAATCGGAAATTATTTATGTATCGACTAGCAAGTGTTCTTGCCTATGGACAAACAAGCAGCGGAAAGACATACACTATGACTGGAATAACTGAATATGCTATAGCAGATATCTACGAATACGTGAACAAGGTAACCAAATGCTACTTCATGATCGATCATTATCACCACTTCTTATGTTTCAAGAGTTTTGGCTTTGCTCTAATGATCAAAATTCACTACTTGTTGTAGCACACAGAAAGAGACTTTGTTTTGAAGTTTTCTGCTATGGAGATATACAATGAATCTGTCCGAGATCTCCTTAGTGAAGATAACACTCCACTCCGTCTTCTAGATGATCCAGAGGTTAATTAGTTTGATTTACTGATCAACAAAGTTACTAGTCTTTTTGTGTTCTTTTGTCTCGTTTTAAAATCATGTAGAGTAATTTCAACAGAGAGGGACTGTTATTGAGAAACTCACCGAGGAAACATTGAGGGACTGGAGCCATGTGATTCATCTCCTTTCTATTTGTGAAGGTAAGAGAATGAGTAACCATGAATTTTAAACATAACCATGGTTTTGAATTTTACGACTAAATGCTGCAGCTCAGAGACAGATTGGGGAGACTTCCTTGAATGAAACAAGCTCTAGATCTCACCAAATCATCAGACTGGTAAAACAGCTGAGATTTCTTGTCTAACAGGCTATTGAGCTTTAAAACCACCAGATTTTTGACGTATAAGTTGTTGCAGACAATTGAAAGTTCTGCTGGTGAGCACATAGGCAGGGACAACGATTCGAGTACCCTTTTAGCTACTGTGGTACGAAAATGTTTCTCTCATGCCGAACAGTATAGAGTGATGATATAATAATGTACTGAGGTTAACAACTGATTGTTTTATCATTTGAACACAGAATTTTGTCGATTTGGCTGGAAGTGAGCGGGCATCTCAGTCATTGTCAGCTGGTACAAGGCTGAAAGAAGGCTGTCACATAAACCGCAGTTTACTGACCCTTGGCACTGTTATTCGTAAGCTAAGGTTGTTTAATTTTCTTGCAGTCTTAATCGAGTTTAACATGATTATTAAACAGGTCTATAAGAAGGGATTAAATCCTGTTATGCTTGTGTTAAAGACTTAAAGTTGTACATTATGCATAGCTTTCTAATCAGTTGCATCAAAATCTGAAATGGAAACCAGTTTTAAGCATGACATACCGCCTTTGATCACTGTCGATGAATTTGGAAAGTGAAACTATTTCAATTTTTTTGTATACTTAATGCAGCAAGGACAGGACCGGCCACATTCCTTTCCGAGATTCAAAGTTAACGCGGATATTACAGCCATCATTGGGTGGCAACGGTAGAACTGCCATCATCTGTACAATTTGCCCTGCACGAAGTCATGTTGATCAAACAAGGAATACTCTACTATTTGCAAGTTGTGCCAAGGAAGTAACTACAAATGCCCAAGCGAATATCGTCATGTCAGATAAAACATTAGTGAAGCATTTGCAGAGGGAGTTGGCAAGATTGGAAAGTGAGTTAAGGTATCCCAGAGCTTGCATATTCCCTTCAGATTACGAAGCATTACTGCAAGAGAAGGACCATCAAATACAACAGGTAATGCATCTTGATGACACTAATAAGTATTTGCAAACATGTTAAGGTAATCTGTTTTTATGGAAGGCACAATTTTGGTACAAGAACAAAATAAACGTCATCATATACTAAACTAATATAACAGTTGAAGGTCCAAATTCAATGACGGAAGAAGTATACAGATAATTGAGATTTTCAGATGTACCCTCCATTATATATCGAGGATGTTAATAGTTGTTTTATTTCGTAAATGAAGCGTGTCTATCATTACCCCTGACATGCTATTTGATGTCTCTCATCGTTATCAACTTAAATTACAAGTTCATTATCCTGATTATTTTACAAATGCACTGCTGTTTGACATCTTGAATCCTTGATCAATTTTTCCTTCTCTTATAGCTGGAGAAGGAGATAAAGGACTTAATTTTGCAACGCGACATCGCTCAGAGTCAAGTTAAAGATCTGTTGAAGCTGCTTGGGGATGATGTAATACAGGTAGATGGAATTTTATAGACTCTAATAGTTTATACATTTGCTTATTCTATGCTAAAAATACTTTTTTCGCATATTTCACAGGTTGGTTTCGGACACTACCCAAATTTACGTGTGAAGAGATCACCAGATTATCAAAGCCCAATGCAACAGATTTCCATTTTGAGAGACACCCGTTACGTAGATGTTGATGTTAGAGCACGTTCAATTGGACATAGCAGGTGTAACTCTGAGGATCAGTTTATACACGTGCCAGAATTTGATGAAACCATCTTTCGCAACAATGCATTTCCAATGCTATTAGTTGGCAGTTCAAATAATAGCAGAACTGATTCATGTCCGGGATGGGATGAAGCTGAAAAACAAAGTAATGAGACTTCTGAAGAACTATGCAGGGAACTTCGTTGCATTGAAACAGACGAATCAAGTATGAAGGGAACACAAATATTCAATTGTTCACTTCCTGTAGAAAATGGTGGCTTTCCAGCTTTACTAACCATTATAAATGGGGAGAGAACAAATCACGGAACAATATCACATCTTGAAAATGGACACAGAAGATCAGTGACTTCTCCATACAAGGAGAATGGGGAGTTGAAATCATCACACTTTAAAGAAGACCAAGAATCGGTGTCATCATCATTTTTCGAGGAAGGTAGGAAGTCCAATAGAGATACAATGTCATTTCCCTTAGGGATTGAGCAAGCCCTTGAATCACCAAAGTGCAAGGACAACAAAGAGCCGCCCGTGACATTGTTGTTAAAAGAAGAGAAAAATTCAGACTGTGTTCATTCCTCAAATGCTCCTCCAGAAAAATTATCCTCACCATGTGATCTTAATGATGATTTATCATGCAATAGAAATTTGAAGTTATGTAAAAGTACAAGTTGCAAAGCTAGCATAATTACTGATCGATATTCTCCATGCTCAGAGGAATCCAACAGAACTGATGTTAAGTGTTCTTCAAGAAATGGTTCCACAAATATTGAACTTGAAGTTCCAAAAAGGAAACCTTTAACTGACGAGGAGGTCAAAGATGCTGATGGCGCATGCAATGCAATGACGAAGAAAATGGTTGAGCTTCAACATAAAACGAGTGTCAAAGATTGTCCGGTGAGTACACTCTCTCATCTTAGAAAGCAACTTTTTACATTTCTCTAGTCTTATGTTTTCGTACTCCAATCATTCATGCGGGTGGATGACAAAAACTTATATCCTCAATTTACTGGTTGATACTTCTAGATCCTTAGAGGAAGACCTTTCTTTCACATTTGCTTTTATCTGGAATGAGAAGGTTCCTAGCAGAAATATTTATGCAGATGTCTTCACTTAATAACGGAATCTAATAGAAACTTGTATTTGGTACTGTCAGATGATATTCCTTGAGATTATGATATATGCATTTGTACCGTACCTTGATGGTGCTGACTAGAAGATTACATCCTTCATTTTAACATTATATTGGAGGCGAATCCAGGATTTTTAGTTTATGTGTTTTGGATCACAATTTCTATTACTTACTGGATTCTGGATTATAGGTGCAACTTATGTCCATTGTTTAATGCAGAAATAGAGGGAACCTAATCTTATTTTAATTTGTTAATGATTTATCCTTGTATGTCACAGGTTCAGGAGGCTGAACCAGAACATGATACAACTTCAAAGAGCGTGAGAGATGCTGAGCCAGCAGAAGATGATTACAAAAGTCGTTACAGCTGGCCCTCCGAATTCAAGAGACTTCAAAAAGAGATTATTGAACTTTGGCATACTTGTAATGTATCCTTAGCACACAGATCATACTTCTTCCTTCTCTTTCAAGGTGATTCAACAGATGCTATATATATGGAGGTTGAAATTAGAAGATTAACCTCCCTTAAGGACACATTTTCACGTGGTGAGAAAACCGTTTCCAGTGGTAGGACTTTGTCACTCGAGGGAAGGTAATATACTTGAAACTTCATTTCACGGTGTTTCCTTGCAAATAGATGTCATATGAAAATGAATTGTTCACAATTTATCCATTTATATGTATACTTACTTATGATGTGTTCATTTTCACAGCAAGAAAGATATTCGAGAGGAGAGACGGATACTGAGCAAGCAAATGGAGAAAAAGTTGAGCGAAGCAGAACGAGAAGGGCTATATGTTAAGTGGGGAATTGGGATCAATAGCAAAAGAAGAAGGTTACAGTTGGCAGAGAAATTATGGAGTAAACCAGATGATATGAACCACATTGCAGATAGTGCCTACTTGGTAGCAAAGCTGGCTGGCTTCATGGAACCAGGAAAAGGTCCTAAAGAGATGTTTGGACTTGATTTTCCAGGATCAAGTACAAGTTACAGTTTCAAGACAGGCCTCAAATCTCTTTTGTAATATTTGCTGATATATATATATATATATATATATATATATATAGTCTCATATCTATTTTTCTTTGATTCTAATGTTAGTTGAGCTTTTTTGTTATGCTGATTGTAATTAGCTTTAGTTTTGTACATTACTCATGATTGGAGAAAGTGTAACATCCAAATGCCATTTGGCTTAATATATGACCACTCCCTTAGGATATTCCATTTAGATACTGAAACTAAGCTTTGTTTCGATTCAACTAATAAAGTATTTCAATTTTAGTTATATGTTTTAGGAAATATCAATTTTCAGCATAGATTCAACTGATGCTAGCTCCCAGCCCAAACAATGGACGTTGTTTTGACGAATCATTTTGCACGTAAAGCTTTAAATCTCGAAATCCATAATGCAGATCACAATAAATAAATAAATCATGAAACCAGAATCATTTTCATAATCATAATGACATAATACAAATAATAGCTAGAAAAGTACCATGATTCTGTAATCACACAACATATTAAGTTTAAATATGAGATAGCCTAATTAATGGCCTCTTTAGAAGGGAAAATAACAATTTCATCATTTGGAAGGAAATGACAAATAGGGGTAGTTCCAGGCTTAACATTGAGCATTACAAAAGGTAATCCCTTTGGGGTCCAAAAAGATGTATCTTGGTGGCATACTGATACTGCTTTAACTTTTGTTCCATCAACACCTATCATAGATACCATGAATGTCTTGGTTCTTCCTCCAACATGACAATAATGCACAGCGTACGCGTAGTTAACTTTGTGGCATACCATGTTATTTCCATCCGCTATCTGTTCAACTTTTTCCATAGTGTATTTCTGAAATATTTGACTACTTTCCCCTTGTACCTCTGTTGTAATTGCTTGGATATTGTTTGTTCCTAGCTCGGATAACATGAAATCTACCATCGACTCCAATGAGGTTGCACAAAATTTCTTCTCTTTATGGAGATCTGGCTCTTCACATAAATTGATTGTTTCCTTGATTATTTGAGCATCCTTTGACTTACTATCGATTGAGAAATAATTTAGAATTTCAGGGATTTTTTCCGATGAGAAGGGAATGGTTGATTGGCGAGGCAAAAATGGTGCATCATTTTTATGTTTCAAAGAGGGAAAGTTGATGATATTTCCTTTCTTCAAGTCATTTTCGAAGAAGTAAGGTTTGTAAAGAAAATTATTGTCATCGTCTTTTAGTTCATGAATCTCTTCCTCTGTAGCAGCATGATGCCAAGGGACCAGTCCAGAATCAATGTTACCGCGGTATACTTTCTGATTACTGTTGAAATTATGATCTACAAATTAAACTCTCAGGTCAAATTGGCTTACATAGCAAACAGAGCAATATACTTTTTAGAGAAGTCAGTTTATGTCATATATATAAAATTAAACAGATTCGTAATGTTAAAGCAAAATGCATGGAGTTGAAGAAAAACCTGTGTGGGGAAGAGAATCTTTGATCACTTTAGGCATCTGCGTGTTGGGCAATTTTACTTTCCAATAAACTTCCGGAGATATTGCTGCATGACTTACTATGAATGCAAGCTACATATATATAAAAAGAGAATTAAATTTTCAATCAATAGAGGAAAAAACACATGTATATAAGTGGGAATTTACTCACCCAAGAGAATGAGATCAAGTAAAGGAACTGAGACTTCATTAAAATTTTTTAGAATCGCTAGAAGGGCTTTGAAATTTTAGATGGAATGAGAACAGAAAATATCATATATATAGGCACAAAATTAGATTTTAGCGGTCTTCATATATCTTAGGCATGAATATAACATGTGACATCAAAAAGGTCATCAAATATACGTTTGATCATGCTTTTGATAAAATTACTTTTTTTTATTTTTTCTATAAGAAATAGATTTTTAGTGATTTTCATATATTTTAAGCATGAATGTTACATGTGACATCAAAAAGTCATGAAATATATGTTTGATCATGCTTTTGATAAGCTTACTTTTTTGCTTTAACTATAAGAATTAATTTTTAGTTTTCTACATAGGCATGAATGTTACATGTGACATCAAAAAGGTCATGAAAATATATCTTTGATCATGCTTTTGATAAGATTTTTTTTCTAAAAGAAATAGATTTTTTTTTAAAAATTGAAGTGCTTGACCAAATTTTTAGGATAAAAATAAGTGTTTTTGAAAATTTTAAAAAGTAATTTTTTAAGAACTTGCAATATTCATAGAGTTCCTTTAACTACAATTTTTAATCAATATGCTAACAAATTTTCCAAAGTGATATTTCAAGAATCTAATTGAATTAAAATTAATGACATTGTTAATTTTTTAGAAAAATGTTGTCACTGTAGAAAGTGGTTCCCCTGATTGTTGCCCTACGCCATCGCAAATCGAAATAGTCAAACTCTAACTACAAATACCTAACACTTTTGAGAGTACAATGTTCATAAATTTACAGTCCAGTAAATAACCAAAGACCAAATGAATACATTTGTTCAATTTTAAGGTAGACAAAAAAACTAAATCTCTTTAATTTGTCAAGGATTAAAAATAGCCTTTTCTTAAAACACGACTAAAGACAATGAGATTTAATACAGTAGTAGTTAGCCTCCATTAGTTAGAATTGGGAACCACAAAGACTAAAGTAGTACAGTTTTTTTTTTTATTTTTAGAAAATGGTCTTAAACCCTCCCAACCTATATCCGAAATCCCAACTACACACTTCAACTTTACGGGTGTCCTATTACCCACCTGAACTTTATATTTCTCTATTTTCTACACACGTAAGTGCTGACCTGTCATGGGAGGTGTTCTCACCTCCTCTAGGCGCGTTAGAAGGTTAATTTTAACGAAAAATTCCTCCTTCTCCAACGGTCATCTTCCCCACCTTTAAATAAACCATTATTTCTTCTTCCCCACCATTAACCCTTGTTCCTTTTATAAAAAAATCACAATTTCCTCTCAAAATTAAGTAGGGTTTAGTTGTTAATGTTCATTTCTACTTCAAATCTTGAATTTAGGGTTGTAATATGCTCTAATTTCTTATTTAGGTCTCTAATTTGAATTTTGAATTTTCTCGAAATTCATCAAAATGGCAAATGACTTGAATAAGCTTTGTATGGATGAATCAGACCCAATGCTCAACGCTGTAGTGAGATGCAAACACGAAATTTTGCTGAATTTGCAAACTTCTTGGTCGAAATTAAATTCGGGAAGAAGATTTTGGTCTTGCCCATGCTATGGTGTATGTGTTTTTTCTTGTATTCTTGCTACACTTTATTTTGAACGATGCTAATGTACTATTTTGGATCATTTTCGGTCTAAAAATTGCAATTTTTTTTGATGGAGGGACAAAGAAGAAGTGGATCCAAGATCAAATTTTATCCTTCCAAGATTGGTGAACAAAATCAATGAGTTGGAGCAAGAATTATGTATTAGATAGGTTCATATTGACAACTTGAGGAACTCTAATTTGTTATTGGAGAGGAGACCCAATAGAAGGTTGAAATGGTGTAGGTTCAATAGGAAGATACTTTTGCGTATTTTGATTTGTGTTATTGCTATGTTCATCAACAACCAGTAGTTCAAGTGCTGCATATTTGGATTTCTCTTTGATTTGTATTGTTGTTATGTTTAATTAAAATTGTCAATGTATGTGTGTCATTTTGTATCTATGATGTCAATTGAAGCTTGTATTAATATGCAACACTTCATCAACAACCAACAACCTAGTCATCCATTCATACTTCAACACAGACAACACAACACCATTTGTAAAACACATAACCAACACAACATATGTAAGCACACCTAAATAGCCAATACAATTTGATAGACAACACAACAACCATTTTAAAACACAACATCATCATTCATTCATAAGGCCTCACATAAGACATAATTTACCAAAATAAAGTCATATTTACAAGGCCTCACATAAGGCAGAATTTGCCTAAATAATGTCATATTCAAAAGCCCTCAAATAAAGCAAAATTTACCAACAAACAAAATCCAAAATAGCAGGCCATCAATGCAACATGTATGGACTAACTTAAAAGTGCTTAAATACATCAACATCACTACAATTTCCATGGCATCTTTGATTGTGAAGAAGTGTCATTTTGACTTGAACTACTTCCCATTGTCTTCTTTCTTTGCTTCTCTCTAAGCTCATGAAGCTTGCTTGTTGAGATTGCTGCTTTACCATTCCATTTCAGCCTAGTTGTATTACTTGGTGTATAACCAATGTCACCAGTTATATTAGATGATCTTGTCACTTTTGCTTGTCCAGTAGAGTAGATCTTACTACTTGGCATGCTAGGCTATAGTAAAATTAGGATTATATCAATATTTAAGCTGTTTAATTAAACAAAATTAGGATTATAATTCAATAATTATGATGTTAACATATATCAAAGACTCACATTCATGACTTTGAAGCCATTTGCAGCTTGGAACACACTTATTCCCATGACTCTTGGTCTTTTCTTAGGAGATGTGTTTCCCCTGCCCCTGCCTCTTCCTCTTTTAGTAGTACCAGCTATTGAAGATGATGCATGATAAGTAGGAGGAGCAGAAGAGGATGCATGGAAATTAGTAGGTGCAGTAGGTAGGGGAGGTGCACTAGGTGTTACTGATGATGTTTTTTTTGGTCTTTCTCTTCCCCTTTTTAGTGGAGGCTCACCTTCTGATCGTGCTGATGGAGTTTTCTATACATATAAGAGAAAAAGTAAGTCATAAATTAAGAAAAAGTAAAACAAGTTCAAATATTACCTTTGGTCTGCCTCTTCCCCTACCTGAACCTGTTGGTTCTGCGCTTACTGATGCAGTACGTGATGGTGCACTTTGTCTTGTTGATGATTCAACACCTTTTCTTTGAGGACACCCTCTCTTGTTATGGTCTCTGACATGACATATACTGCATGTCATTGCAAGTCCAGTCCTAGGAAGCTTCCCAGATTTCTTCGTTTCTCCAACTTCTTTCCTTCTAGCCTTAGGTGGCCTACCAAGCATGTTTGTGATTTCTGGTGGCTCAATAATAGGGTTTGTAGAAACTGGTCACATCTCCATGTTTGTGAGTGGTTTAATAACATTGGCATAAATCCTCAAGTAAGTTTCCTTACTGTAGCAGCTATCTATATAGTCATAAAGAGAAAACTTTTTAAAGTATAATGCAGCCACAACATGTGCACATGGTATGCCCCTTAACTGCCACACTCTACAACTACAAGTTCTCCTAGCAATATCCACTTTGTGTTGACAAAGCCCTTCTTTCACTTCAAATCCAGCAGCTCCATTAAACTCAATGGTACAATCCATAGACCTACTAATATTCTCCTCTAAAACCTTCAGAGCCATTGGAGAGAAATTACACTTTCAAGTAATTGGGAACTCCCTTAATTTGGCTATTCTTGTCATCATCTTCACTCTTATTTCTTCAAGCATAATAATGATGGTCTTGTGTCTAGCAGCCAATATCCATGCATTAAAACACTCAGACATGTTGTTGTCTACAAAGTCACACTTTACTTCAGTATTGAAGTAAACTTTGCACCAAAAATTAATGTTGTAGTACATTAAGTTATCCATCATTTTCTCTGGACCTAACAACTTCATCTTCTCTATATTGTTCCTTAATTGGGACTCAAATGTACTCTTAGTTATCTTCCAAAATTGTTGTCTTCTTTGAAGACCCCTCCAATCCTTAGCCCAGTTAGCTAATATGTGTCTAGCACACATTCTATGTTCACACTTAGGTAATATATTTGTAATTGCTACATACATTCCCTGCAATAGATGATGATTAGGTCACAATTACATATATTGAAAATTACAAAATAACTTCACATACCTTTTGCATATCTGTAATCAAGGTGAGACCTTCACCATCTCCAAGTCCCAGATCATCCCTTATGCACTTGACAAACATGGTCCATGTGTGTTTGTTCTCTTTTTCAACTACTGCCCAAGCAAGCATCTGATTGTTACCATCCCTGGCCACATCAACTAACAATTGGCCTTTACAAACACCTTTAAGGAAACAACCATCTAAGCCTATGCACTTCCTACAATGTATACATGCCTTCTTTAAAACATCAAAACAGATGTAAAAACTCTGAAATATTGATTTGCCTTCTGCATCAGGTTCACCAACTTTTACAACACAACTGGTCCCTGGATTGGTCCTCAACAATTCATCCTTATAGTCAAGTATTCTTCCAAATTTCACAACATGATCACCCATTATATCTTTTAATACTTTAGCTCTTGCTCTTCTCACAGTAGTCTTGCCAAAATGAAGTTTTAACTTTTTCCTAATCATCTCCTGCAACTTGAAGACTCTTATGTTTAGTTGCTCAGCTATTCTTTCTCTGAAGGCTTCAGATAAAAACTTTGCATTGCATAAGTTATAATTTCTAGTTGTCTTGTTTCAAGTATGCTTTGGATTGTAAGTTTTTATCATGAAATTATTTGTTGTCTTGTCAAGACATCCAAACAAAAGCCATGGAAAACCATCTTTGCATCTAACTCTAACTTTCTTTGGCTCATTCACCCACTTCTCCACCTGAACCCTCCTTCTAACTGCATATTTAGTTACTGCTTGTCTAAATTCTTTCACATCTTTAAACACCATGCCCAACTGCAACACAACTTTCTTTGCAGTAGGATCATGAATGATTTTTTGAGTTTTTGAATTCCTCTTTCTTGACAACTTTACCCTTCTTGATCTACCAGATTCATGTTCATCATCATTACAACACTCATCTTCATCTAACTCAAAACTATCCTCATCAGAACTTGCAAAGTAAGGCTCATCACCTCCTACCCTTCCTTCATGACTTACTTTACCTGTTTCAGTTTCATCAAAACCTAGATCTGGTCCACCTTCACCTACTGGTACCTCTTCATTGTCAGCTGCTATTCTTTCCCTTCTTTTCTTTCTTTGAAAACTTCTCATTTTAGCCCTCAACTCCCTAACCTCCTCATGTACATCACTACCATACTTTTCCTCATCATCATCTCCAACTAATTCAGCTTCAGACTCAACACTATCCTCAGTTGAATAATCAGAACCTTCTATTTCTTCTTCTGAGAAATCAGGTCCAGCAGGACCAACATCTATATCATCATCAGTAGCACCATCTGCAGTAGCAATATTGAAAGGAGGTGTGGTAGTGAAAGGATGTGTGGTAGTGAAAGGAGCTTAGGTTGAAAAAGTAGCAACAGGGTCCTCACTGTTTAAATGGTCTTCACCTACCCCAAAGTTAAAGTTTTCACTCTCACTAGGCCTTGTATTAAAAGCTGAACTAGATTCTCCCATATCCACATGACTACCATTTTCTATTAACATGGGCCCCACAATTGCCTCATCAACCAAATGCCTAACAAATACCTCTACTTCATCCCCATCTTCCAAGGAACACATCATGTCTAAAATATCCTTATCATTTTTAACATCTACCAAAATGCCATTGTTAGGTGGTTTAATACTAAAGGTGCAAGTTGTATTATATCCCAATTCTCTAATATAGTCTTTCAACTCAAAATATGACATTTTATCTGCATCAACATCCAAAAATTCTGTAACTTTTCCACCATTATATATATTGGTTCCCCACTACTTAAATCTAACACCCCACCATGGTACCACCTTAGTGTAATCAAAGTAAACCCATTCATCTCTTACCTGAAGGCAATAAAAAAATAGAATAGTAATTATAGACATACTCTAACCTAAGGGCAATCCAAAAAATAGAATAGTACTTAAAAATGAACAGAATACAACACATTAGCAAACGAACAGAATACAACACAATACTTAGCTTCTCTATGAACATAAATACAACACAGTTGCAGACTAGCAGCTTCTCTATGAACATAATACTAAGAAGAACATAAATACAACACTCCATGAATATAATACTAAAACGAACATAATACAAAATTATGCGACTTAGACGAGAAAGGGAAAAACCTAATTTCATGAAAAATGTGGTATAATATGGTGTAAATGAACACCTAACACTATAATCGTAAGCCACACATAAGATTTCACACAATGTTGCTCTTAATTTCACGAATCAACAGAAACCCTTGGGGATAAATCACAAACTCGAAATAAGGGATAAAGAACTAACCTTTTACTAAATTAGTTGATAAACTACGAAATGAAGTTGACAATACACAACAAAATCGTTCGATGATAGCAAATTTGTTTGATGACAGAAATGCATTGCTAATGGAGAAGGATTGAAAATGAGAAAGGAGGATTTTTTTTGTTCTTTTACGTTTTAGGAGGGAATAGGGGAAAAAACAAGAAATGAGAGTGGAATCACGCAGGACTAATTATTTGGTTTATGTGATGAGGTCAGCACTTAGGTGTGTAGAAAATAGAGAAATATAAAGTTCAGGTGGGTAATAGGACACCCGTAAAGTTGGAGTGTGTAGTTGGGATTTCGGGTATAGGTTGTTGGGGGGGGGGCTTAGACCATTTTCTCTTTTTTTTTTTGAAGGAGAACCCGATAAATAGTTTGATTTAGAGATACAATATGTTGACAATCAGATGACACAAGTTTCTTTCGATGGGGATGACTTTGAATTCAATATCAAAGTTTGAAACCTCCCAAGCTATCATATAACCTAGCTAGCATTATCCTCCTACGAAATGAAGGATATAGATTCTCTTTTATATAAACTCGCGCGCACATGATTATTTCCCATATATTCTGATTATGCATATACCTAAGATGCAAAACTAGTATTTTTACAAAGCGTGCATATATATATAATTAATAGCAAGGCAGGGAAAAAGGGTAGCTAGATCTGTTGTTAGAAAACTTACATCTTAATGTCTCAACTCCTTAGATAATAATAATGTACCATGCACGATAAACTTGGATTTGAGGCGGCATTTTGCACAACTTCGATCGATCTAAGGCAGTAAAGGAGAACTTTTGAAATTAATCGAATCTGGACAAAAGGTCGGCTAAGAGATGAACTGTAATAAATAAAGGCGATCATAATGCAAAAACAGGAAATATATACAAAATTAGCATATAGCTGTTCCAAGCCTCCAGCGCCATACGTAAAAGGAAAGTAAAAAAGTGGCAAAGACGACAATGTAGTTCAGCTTTTTCTATATATATATATATATTCATACAATAAGCACAAAATTGCAATGATTAGAATGGTGGTAACCATACCTTCATCTTTCTCTTTTCCAGTTCAGAGCGGCGCCATTAAGAGATAAACTACAATAACCATTCATCCTGTTTTCAAACATGGCTTCCTCAATGGGAATATTAGCGCTTAAAATAGGTTGTATTGCTTTGGTAGAGAACTTATGGAGCAATCAATTTTAAGGTTAACATACATATATTTTGCTCCGATCCCTGCGGTAGCGGCAAAATTTAACTTCGAAAAATGCACAACTCAACTTCAACATGATAGTGTACAAAAGGTTGGCTCAATTTGACGAATCATTTTGCACGGACAATTCTACCTCAAAAATATTTCACAAGGTTTTTTAATAGATATATAATGCAGATCACACAGAAAAATATCATGAAGCTAGCCAGATTCATTTCCTTAATTATAATGATTTCATACAAATAATAATAGCCTAATTAATGGGCCTTTTTAGAAGGGAAAATGACAATTTGATCATTTGGAAGGAAATGACAAATAGGGGTAGTTCCAGGCTTAACATTGAGCACTACAAAAGGTAATCCCTTTGGGGTCCAAAAAGATATATACTGATAGTGCTTTGACTTTTATTCCATCAACACCTATCATAGACACCATGAATGCCTTGGTTCTTCCTCCAATACATGACAATAATGCACAACGTATTTACTTTGTGGCATACCATGTTATTCCCATCCGCTATTTGTTCAACTTTTTCCATAGTGTATTTCTGAAATATATGACTACTTTCCCCTTGTACCTCCGTTGTGATTGCTTGGATATTGTTTGTTCCAAGCTCGGATAACATGAAATCTACCATCGACTCTAATGAAGTTGCACAAAATTTCTTCTCTTTAATTATGGTGGTCGGGCTCTTCACATATATTGATTGTTTCCTTTGAATTACTATCGATTGAGAAATGATTTAAAATTTCTGGTATTTTTTTCGATGAGAAGGGAATGGTTGATTGGTGAGGCAAAAATGGTGCATCATTTTTATCATTGAAAGAGGGAAAGTTGATGATATTTCCTTTAATTTCTTAAAGTCGTTTTCGAAGAAGTAAGGTTTGTAAAGAAAATTATTCTCATCGTCTTTTAGCTCACAAATCTCTTTCTCTGTAGCAGCATGATGCCAAGGCCACAGTCCAAAATCGAAGTTACCGAGATATACTTTCTGACTACTATTGGATTTATGATCTACAAAATCAAATTCACAAGCACATTAGGTAGTTATGTAGAAACTAGAGAGAATATTGAGAAATTTCCTTGTATTCCTTAATTGTAAGGCAACGTATATATACAACTATTTTGTGTAGAGAAAGAAAATAACAAAACTAAGGAAAAGAGTAACAAACTATACAACTGGCTAAATATTATTTGTTCAAGTAAAAACAAAGAATAACTAATTCTATATTCTGTACAAAGAATCCTATGCAGGTGTAGGGCTAGGATTTATGCCAACACTTTCTGATCCAAAGGATGAGATGGTGCCATCTGTCCTTCTAGAAGATATACATCTTCTTGTCTTCATTTCACTTGAATCAGATTCTACCGCCTCTCTATTCATCTTGGAAATCCCTTGTTCTTTATCAATGATGTTACTGCTAAATCCAACACCCCCCTTCAAGTTGGAGGGGATCGAAGAGAGACCCAGCTTGCAAAGACAACGAGAGTGGGAAGGTCCAGACAAGGGTTTAGTAAAGATGTCGGCGAGTTGAGAAGATGAAGGGACAAAGT
Source organism: Solanum gandarillasii (assembly GCA_029582405.1). Lineage (NCBI taxonomy): Eukaryota > Viridiplantae > Streptophyta > Magnoliopsida > Solanales > Solanaceae > Solanum > Solanum gandarillasii. The sequence continues at coordinate 31,213 of JAJONY010078914.1, forward strand.
TTAAGGAAATCAAGCCGGCACAGAACTGTTGACGGACAAAGTGATAGTCAAGTTCGACGTGCTTCGTCCGTTCGTGGAAAACAGGGTTGCGGGCGATATGAAGAGCAGCTTGACTGTCAGAATGGATGGGGATAGGTAGGGTAGGTGAAATGGAAAGATCGGTGAGAAGACGGTGAAGCCAGGTCAATTCGGCGACAAGTCATCGCATTGAGCGGTATTCCGCTTCAGCGGAGGACAAAGAGACAGAGATATGCTTTTTAGACTTCCAGGAGATGGGAGAACCGCCAATGCTTATGAAGAAACCATTTATAGACCGACAAGTGTCAACACACGATGCCCAATCGACATCACAAAAAGTGAGGAGAGAAAAAGAAGGAGCTGAAGAAAAGAACAGACCTTGGGCAGGGAATCGATGGAGATAGCGAACAACACGAAGGGCAACAGTGAAATGGGGAAGACGAGGGTGCTGCATAAATTGGGAAAGATGTTAAACAGCAAAGAAAAGGTCTGGGCGAGTATGAGTCAAATAATTCAGTTTACCCACAAGTCGGCGATAAGTAAATGGGGCAGCAATGGGCTCACCAGAATCAGAAGAAAGCTTACAAGAAGGATCCAAAGGAGAAAAAGCCTCTGGGAGGTGGTCACAGTCATATTCAGAGAGCAAATCAAGAGCGAACTTTCGTTGACATAGGATGATGCCTTGAGGTTCCCGAATAACCTCTAAACCAAGGAAATAATGTAAGTCTCCTAAATCCTTAATCTTAAATTCCTTATTCAAGAAATGTTTCAACTCTGCAAGTTCGGAAGGATTGTTGCCAGTGAGAATGATGTCGTCGACATAGACGGCAACTATTGAAATAGAATCTCCCACTCGTTTAAAAAACAGACTATAGTCATTTAAGGAAGAACTGAACCCCTTGAAGTTTAAAGCAGCGGTGAGGCGAGAATACCATTCTCGAGAGGCTTGGCGTAAGCCATAGAGTGATTTATTGAGCTTGAGAACATGGGTGGGACTAGGACTCTGCATACCAGGAGGGAACTTCATAAACACTTCCTCCTGTAAATTGCCATGCAAAAAGGCATTGTTGACGTCCAGTTGAGTCAAAACCCAACCTTTCTTAACAACAACAACAAGTAAACACCTGATAGTAGTCATTTTGACAACAGGGGAGTAAGTTTCATTAAAATCTACTCCTTCACGCTGAGTATCCCCTCTGACCACCAAACGAGCTTTGAGTCTTTCCACAGTCCCATCTGAGTGATGCTTAACCTTGTAAACCCACTTACAGGCAAGAGCCCTCTTACCTACAGGAAGTTCAACTATTGTCCAGGTCTGATTAGCCTCTAGGGCATCAAACTCGGATGTCATGGCTTGTTGCCAACCAGGATGTTGAGCTGCCTGAGAGAAACTAAGTGGTTCACTGATGTTAGAAATAGATGCAAGAACCTGTTGATTAAGAACAGAAAGAGCAGAAACATGCAAGGATGATGGAACAACAGGATCAAGAAAATTTAAAAAGAGATCAGTTAGGACAACAGAATTGCACAAGTAATCCTCTAAATAACTAGGAACTTTGCTGGTCCTAGTTGATCTCCTAGGGTCAGAGGAGAGGATAGATGGTGAGGGGGTGTCAGTTGAAACAGAAGCATCAGTAGAAATGATAGGCTCAACAGGAGTGGAAGGAGGATTTGAATAAGGAGGAAGAGGCTGAGAATGGGGAAGAACAGTACCATCAAATGGGTCTGGAGAAAAAGAAGAAGAGGGAAAGAGAGGAGAAGTGGGAGAAGGAGAGGAAAAAGGAAAGATAGACTCGTGAAAAGAGACATCTCTAGAGATAAATATCTTTCTGGTAGATAACTCTAGGAGTTTGTATCCTTTCTTGCCTTGAGGGTAGCCAATGAAAACACAAGAGGTGGCTCGAGGAGCAAACTTAGGCCTATTTTGTGAAGGAGTGGATGCAAAGCATAAACAACCAAAGGTTCTGAGAAAATCATAGGAAGGAGGCTTTCCAAAAATGACCTGATATGGTGTCATGCCTTTAAGGACTGAGGAGGGGAATCTATTTATCAAAAAAGTGGCAGTAAGAAGACATTCACCCCAATAACATATAGGTAACTTAGATTGATGTAAAAGGGCCCTAGATGTTTCCAAAAGATGTCTATGTTTCCTCTCAACAATGCCATTTTGTTGAGGTGTTCCAATGCAAGAGGTTTGGTGAATTATCCCCTGTGAGGCAAGAAACTCAGAGGTTACAGTACCACTCCCCAATTCTAGAGCATTGTCTGATCTAATAATCTTAACTTTGCAGTTGAACTGCCTATCAACTAGAGAAAGAAAATGTTTGAGCATAAAGAAGGTATTACTCTTTGTGGAAAGAAGATAGGTCCAAGTACATCTACTAAAATCATCCACAATAGTGAGAAAATACCTATAACCATCATGAGTAGATGACTTGTAAGGTCCCCAAGTATCTATGTGAATTAGCTCAAACTTATGAGTAGTTTTAAGGGAACTATTGGGAAATGGTAATTTAGATTGTCTAGCTATAGGACAAATATCACAAGGACAATCAACTTTAGGCAAAGAAGAAAAGAAACTCATAGATTTCATTGAAGAGAAGGGTAAATTCCCCAATCTGTTGTGCCATAGTCTTACATTAGAAATGAAATTTGAAGAAACTACATTACTAGAAGAAAAAGCATTACATTCTGGAATTGTAAGACTAGAAAGGAAACCTAAGCTATTCTTAGAGCTGCATTGAAGAGGAAAGACTGGTGACTAGAGGACATAGATGCCATTTCTAGCTTGACCAAGAACCTGAGGGGTCTTCACTAAAAGGTCCTGCATAAAACAGTGAGTAGAAGAAAAACTTAGCAGGCAGTGATGTTGTTTGCAAAATCTATTGACAGAAATTAAATTTATTTTGAATGATGGAACAAACAAAACATCATGAATAATCAGCTTGGATGAAAGGGAAACTGACCCCCCATGAGTATCCTTGACCTTAAAAGAATTAGGAAGACTGATAGTTAAGGGAGCAGGAAGAGGATGAATACTGGAGAAAAATTTGGTGTCATATGACATGTGCTCAGAGGCACCAGAGTCAATGATCCAAGAATCAGTATTCACATAATCAACAGGGTTATGAAAAACATTACCAGCACATTGAACCATATTAGCTGCTACTTGTGACATCAACTTCTCTGGGTCTCCAAGATCAGCATGCTTAAGCATCTGAAGTAAGTAATTAAGTTGTTGAGGGGAGAATAGGTTCCCATCTACTTCAGCAAACACAGTGTGCTGAGCATTAGGAGTCCCCAAGACTGCATTGCTTTTGATCCCCATCTTGAATTTTGGACTCTTGGTGAACTGAAAATCAGCAGGAAACCCAATAATTCTGTAACACTTGTCAATAGAATGACCTGGCTTTTTGCAATGAGGGCAAACTAAGTTGTTCTTCTTTCCCTTGTACTCATAGGGTTGAGATTTGGTACCAAGAATTGGCTGCTGGACTGCTGAATATGAGGA
>JAJONY010078915.1:0-21260 GCA_029582405.1 Solanum gandarillasii
AGCTAACAGCCAAGTAAAACAATTTACTTTATAGGGTATCTTGGTTTTCCATATCATCTTCCAAGGCCATTCTACTTCCTCACTACCAACTGTGTTGAGATCTTCATATGCTGAATTTACTGTGAAACACCCTTTGCTCCCCACATTCCACACCAGTGAGTCCTCTTCCTCAGACAGGTTACTAAATTGTGCTAGGGTAACCAAAAACTCAGTTATTCTGCACATCTCCCAATCATTTAAATTCCTCCTGAAGTGGAAATTCCACCCCTGATCATTCCATAGTTCGGCTACAGTTGCTTGTTGCATTTGACATAGGTCGTAGAGGTCAGGAAACCTTTGGCTTAATGGGACCTGACCACACCAATTGTCCATCCAGAACGCCACCTTTCTGCCATTTCCCACCTTACAATATGATCTTTCTAGCACCACATCCCATAGATCACTGATAGATCTCCATACACTAGACCCATAGGGAGAGGTCACCTTTGTTGTCATCCACTTATCCCTCATTCCATATTTTGCAGCAATCACTTCCTTCCACAATGAGTTCTCAGCAGATGCAAACTTCCATAACCACTTCATCATAAGGCTTTGGTTCTGAAACTTCATGTTTCTGATGCCCACACCCCCTATCTTCTTGCTTATGTTCATTTCTTCCCATTTGACAAGATGATACTTCCTTTTATCTTCATTTCCTTGCCAAAAGAAAGTTCTTCTGAGTACCTCTATTCTGTTGATTACACCAGCTGGTGCTGGGAAAACAGACATCATGTAAGTTGGTAAGGCATCCAGCACACTGTTGATCATAGTAAGTCTTCCCCCTCGGGATAAGTATTGACTTTTCCAGTTTGCTAATTTTCTCTCACACTTCTCTATCACTCCACTCCAAATGCTTATTGACTTACTTTTTGCACCTAATGGCATGCCCAAGTAGATGGTGGGTAGCTCCCCTATTTGCCCCCCTAGCGTATTGGCTAGCTCCTCAATTTGCACCACTTCATTAATTGGATAGATGTAGCTTTTCCCCCAGTTTATATGAAGGCCTGACACAGCTTCAAAAATAATGAAAATGGTCCTCAAAATCAGAAAATGGTTCCTCACTGCTTCACAAAAAACCAAGGTATCATCTGCATACTGTAGGTGAGTGATTTCTAGGTTGTTACTTGCCCTGTTTTGCACTTGGAACCCTCTGATCCAGTCTTTGGCTTTTGCTGTGTTAATCAGGCTACTCATCCCCTCCATTGCTAGAATGAACAAGAAAGGTGAGAGCGGATCTCCCTGCCTCAACCCCCTTTGAGAAGAGAAAAAACCAGTGGGGCTTCTATTGATCAGAACTGAAAATTTGACTGTACCTATACAATATTTGATCCACCTGATCCATTTAGATCCAAAACCCATCTTCTGTAACATGTTCACTAGATAATTCCAATTCACATGATCATATGCTTTCTGAATGTCCAACTTACATATTATGCCTGGTTGTTTGCTCTTCACTCTTGAATCCACCAGTTCATTTGCTATCACCACTGCATCCATAATCTGCCTTCCCTTAATAAAGGCCATCTGTTGTCTGTCGACAATTCTGTGAATTACCTTTTTCAATCTTTCTGCCAATAGTTTTGAGATGATCTTGTACACTCCCCCCACCAGACTGATGGGTCTGAAGTCATTCAATTCAATTGCCCCCACCTTTTTTGGAATAAGTGCAACAAAAGTGGCATTAAAGCTCTTCTCAAAACATTCTCTAGCATGGAAATTCTGGACAGCTGCTACCAACTCATGTCTGATTATGTCCCAACACTGACTGAAGAAAGCCATTGTATAGCCATCTGGTCCAGGGGCTTTATCTCCTGCACATGCTTTGATGCTTTCTAGTATTTCCTCAGCTTCAAAAGGAGCCTCCAAAAAGTTGCCATCAATTTCATCAATTCTGGGGCAATTTCTCATGTCTAACTGTGGCCTCCACTCTTCTGATTCTGTATACAGCCTCTCATAGTATTCAACAATTTCTTTCTTAATTTCTTCAGGTTCTGCAATCTCCACTCCATTTACTTTCAATTTATCAATGCTGTTGATTCTTCTGTGTTGGTTTGCTGTTCTATGGAAAAAACTTGTGTTTCTATCTCCCTGCTTAAGCCACAAAGCTCTGGACCTCTGTCTCCATGCTATCTCTTCATGCTTGGCTATGTCCTCAAACTCCATAGTCAAAGCCAACCTAGAAGCTATTTCCCTTTCTTCAAGAGCTCTCTGTTCTTGTATCTCTTCTAGATCCGCTAATTGCTTCAACACATTGGCCTTTTGCATTTTCAGATTTCCTTGGATGGTTTTTCTCCATTCTTTCAACTTCCCCTTTAGTGCCTTCAACTTTGCCATTAGGACATAATCAGGCCTGCCAGTGTAATTAAAAGACCCCCACCAATCCCTAACCTTAGCATTGAACCCCTCTGTGTGAAGCCACCAGTTTTCAAACTTGAAGTATGAGTTTGATTGCCCCCACTCTCCACACTGTAACAATAGAGGTGAATGATCTGACACTACTCTACTGAGAACGGATTGTTTGATGCAACTAAAATTAGTGTCCCATTCTTCTGATAGCAAGAATCTGTCCAATCTAGCAGCTGTTGTGTGTCTGTCCCCTTTTTTCCAAGTGTATTTTGCAAACAAGAGACATGTTGATAGTCAATAAACATTTTTATTTTCTACTATTTGGTAACACTTTTCAAAATCTATTGAAATAACAAGGGTTATTCTAATCCGGAAAGTTGATCGTACAAGTTGTCAGCTATTGCAGTAAATTTATCAATTTGATCTCTAAAGATAGTCTGTTCTGTACCTTGTCATGAAAAACACTGGGGTCTGCTGCTATTCAAGATTACAATGAGTTGGGCAACAAGACACTGTGATACTTCATGTGCTATTGTCAATAAACAGTATCAACCAGTGAAATCTTTCATATTTTTGACTTCTTTTCTCTTATAGTTTTTATATAAGTGGACACAAAGTTTGCATCTGGGGTATGTTTTATTCCTAGAAATCATCATAAGCTACCAGCAATATTTATGGATTTGATTCTTAGAGATCCTTTGTTCCCTATAGGAAAATATATGTAGGACCTATTGAACTCGATCTTATATGAGCTAAAACAATTAATCATGTCAACTAGTTGGAAGGCATGACCATGTGATGCCCAATCCAAATGGCTCTTCATCACATATCATGAGATTTTATGACTTCTCATCACTTCTTAAAAATTCTGTAATGAACAATGCTTCTTTCCAAGTTTCAAAAAAGGTAGGGCCTATTGTTCTTCAACTAATACCACAAAGTTTTCAATACTTGGAAGGCAAGAGCAAGTGATACTTCAGTGACATTGTCTTCTGCTGGTGCCCACAAATTCCTATTCAATACACATCAATATGAGTTGCCATTTCCTATATAAACATATCCAAAGAGTTATCTATCACCACAACACTCAGCAAACTTTAAAGTATTCGAAGTTTTCTCTGCTTTTGAGTTCCTTAATACTAATTCTTTTTCTTTTCTTATCTATACTAAAACTCAAAGATCATGGCTATTCTCCGTATGATCAAGAAGTCTTCCGCAACTAGAGATATTCCCAAAGGCCATTTTGCTGTGTATGTTGGGGAGACGCAAAAAAAGAGATTTGTGATCCCGATATCATTCTTGAGCGAACCTTTATTTCAAGACTTGCTTAATCAAGCTGAGGATGAATTCGGCTTCGAACATCCAATGGGCGGTGTGACTATTCCCTGCAGTGAAGATTTGTTCATCAATCTCACATCTCGATTGAGGAAATGAGAAGGAAGCTAGTCCCCATTTTTTTGTTAACACAATTTTGGATAGTTGTAGTAAGCCAGGAACTCCACTGTGTAAAGTTGAGAGTTAGAAGAAACACTAGGTAGACCAAGCGACACATTTTTCTACTTCAAAAGAAATTGAAGTAATGACTTTTTACTTCCGTACATTGATGTAATCAATTCATTGCAATAGAATTTTTTTGCTCAACTCTCATGGTTTGTTAATCAGAATGAACTACAATCTAGTCCTCTTAAGTAGCATGCCTCATTCAATTGGTACAAATGAAAATTACACTTTATCAACTCTTCATAAGAAATAGTATCTATTCTTTTGAATATGAACTTAAATTTCTAGCCATAATAAGGTTTTGACTGACTCATAATTTAATGGAGATTTGCAAAACATCGACAGACACATATTATGCCAGTAAAAAAATATTGTATTCTCTAATTTTTGGAAATATTTCGCGAAAATCTATTGAAATGGCTTGGTTTATTTTAATCAGGAAAGTTGATCCTACATAATGACTTAGCTTGAGGGACCAAGCAATGGTCAGATTGTAGTACCTAACTCTGGGATTTGAACCTTGAGAAACTCACTATTGTTTCATTATAGAAGTGTAAACTGTTAAGAAGCTTGATGACATAAAACTTGTGCAACTAATTAATGTTGTTTTCCTTCGTGCAGAAACTATAGCAGTTGGTAGACTGCATCATTCTGCAGAAGATATCAGCTGGGAGATTCCACAGCAGTCATCCCATCAATGTGATCAATCTTTCACTCCAAGTTGTGGTGACGGTTACTTCTGTGATGAAAGGTAGTGTTATCCAATTTCTTCGGAGGGTTATTAGGTCTCTTTCAGATATTATCTCAATTAAATATGTCAGTAACGAACACGACCTGATGTTTCTCTCTTTAGGCCAAGTGTGAAAAGGGAACTTGTTAACATCTGGAATAGCAAATTGCAAGCTCAAGGGGAGTGCACATGTACACGCGATGGGGAGTTAAAAGAAGGTAAACCATTCCTGCCACCAGTCTCTGACCTGAATAAGAGCTGAATTTTCCTAGTGCATGTTTCAGTTAATTAGCTTCATTTCTTTCACCCACTTTTGAAGATTATCTTAGGCTGCATTCTTATTAATCATGAAAGCATTAGAGATTACAATGTCTCTTTCTAAGACTCCTATGCCACATAGTCTCTTTCTTAGATTCTGGAATAAAATGGAGGGACTTCCAGAGATTACAATTGAGTACCTTAGCTATAACTTGGACGTTTTTGCTTCTTCTCTATTTTGTTAAGATGATGAACTTTACCTTTTCCTATTGAGATAGAGAGCAGTGCTGGAACAGAGAATCTTAATAATCTGTATACTGTACTCAGTGTCACTTCTGGCGTCTTGCATTTTGTTGGCAATTCATTGGTTCCTGATACCATTGATAAAAACTTCCCGGAGGGTGCCAAAGTTCTCCAACAGGTTGACAAGAAGTTTATTCCGATTGTGGCGAGCACAGCACCTGATATAACTGATCAGGTCTATTCTGTCCTTTGCATTATCGGCCATTTTTGGTTTCTCATGAATTTCCTTATAATTCATTTTCTGTAAATGATTGTTTCTCTTAGGGATTGTTTGGTTGGACTCATTAGCAAATATAAATCTCAGCATACCCAAATTTGAATACCTATTCATAATTTACTTCAAAACTGCAGCTTGTGATAACTTGTTTGATTTTCTGATGGCCATTTTTGTATGTTTTCTTGAAGAAATTTGAGAGCTTAATGCTACTAAAAAAGTACTAATGGTTGTGTTTTGGATAGAGAGATGGTAAGCTATTTATGGAGGAAGATCCCAACTTATTTATCTTTGTTTATGAAGAAACCAATGTATTTGTAAAAGATAACAAACAAGATTATGTACTTAGGGAGCCAACTATTTAACCAATGGATTGTTTTTGCATATATAATACTCCCTCTGTTTCTATTTGATCGTCTGATTTTGACTAACTGGCTCGGAATTTTAATAAGCGAACTTTTTTTCTCTTATCCTTTTTATATAAGTGGACACAAAGTTTGCATCTGGGGTATGGTTAATTCCTAGATATCCTCATAAGCTACCAGCAATATTTATGGATTTGATTCTTAGAGATCCTTTGTTCCCTATAGGAAATAAATGTGTAGGACCTATTGAACTTGAACTTATATATGCTAAAGCAATTAATCATGTCAACTAGCTGGAAGGCAGGACCATGTGATTACTAATATATCATTGTCTTTAACTGATGTCCAATCCAAATGGCTCTTTCTAAGTTTCAAAATAAGGTAGGGCCTATTGTTCTTTAACTAACACCACAAAGTTTGGAAGGCAAGAGCATGTGATACTTCAGTGACATTGTCTTCTGCTGGTGCCCACAAATTCCTCTTCAACACACATCAATATGAGTTGCCATTTCCTATATAAACATATCCAAAGAGGTATCTACCACCACAACACTCAACAAACATCAAAGCTTTCTCTGCTTTTGAGTAACTTTACAATCCTTCTTTTTTTCTCATCTATACTATAACTAAGAGATCATGGCTATTCTCCGTATGATCAAGAAGTCTTCCACAACTAGAGATATTCGCAAGGGTCATTTTGCTGTGTATGTTGGGGAGATGCAGAAAAAGAGATTTGTGATCCCCATATCATTCTTGAGCGAACCTTTATTTCAAGACTTGCTTAGTCAATCTGAGGAAGAATTTGGCTTCGACCATCCAATGGGCGGTGTGACTATTCCCTGCAGCGAGGATTTGTTCATCGACCTCACATCTCGATTGCGGAAGTGAGAAGGAAGCCAGTCCCCATTTTTTAATTATACAATTTTGTATAGTTGTAGTAAGCAAGGATAGACACTCTGTACAGTTGAGAGTTAGAAGAAACACTAGGTAGACTAAGGACACATTCTTCTACTTCAAAAGAAATTGAAGTAATGAAACTTCTTACTTACATGGTTTCATTCTATACCATACATTGATGTAATCAATTCATTGCAACAGAAGTTTTTTGCTCAACTCTCATTGTTTGTTAGTCAGAATCTAGTCTTCTAAAGTGCCACAACTCATTCTGTTGGTAATAATTACACTTTGTGGTTCCAAATAAGTCAAATACACTTGGTAGTGTCCATTATACAATGAAGTATAACTCAACATGTACTAGATCTGCCATTTTGCAGTAATGTGGAAGTACTGAGTTCAACTGAATGCAATAGAAACTGGATGTAAATTGATTAACTCTTTAATAATATATACTCCATATTTATACTTTTCTTGAATATGGACTCCAATTTCTGCCAATACTATGGTTTTGAACGACTCATAATTTTAATGTACATTTGCAAACACAGACATGTTGATAGTCAATAAACATTTCTATTTGGTAACACTTATCAAAATCTATTGAAATAACAAGGGCTATTCTAATCCGGAAAGTTGATCCTACAAGTTGTCAGCTATTGCAGTAAATTTATCAATTTGATCTCTAAAGATAGTCTGTTCTGTATCTTGTCATGAAAAACACTGGGGTCTGCTGGGTAAAATCATATATACTCTCTCTGTCCCAATTTATGTGACTTACTTTTCTTTTTAGTCAGTTCCAAAAAGAATGACACATTTCTATATTAACATTTCAACTATAAAATGTCTATTTTACCCTTAATGAAATGATTTACAGCCACACAAATTTCTAACATTTATTTTGGACCACAAGTTTTAAAAGTCTTCCTTTCTTTCAAACTCTGTGCCGAGTCAAATTACCTCATATAAAATGGGATGGAGGGAGTATTAGACAATGAATTGGGCAACAAGACAATGTGATACTTCATGTGCTATTGTCAATAAACAGTGTCAATCTTTCATATTTTTGACTTCTTTTCTCTTGTAGTTTTTATATAAGTGGACACAAAGTTTGCATCTGGGGTATGTTTTATTCCTAGAAATCATCATAAGCTACCAGCAATATTTATGGATTTGATTCTTAGAGATCCTTTGTTCCCTATAGGAAAATATATGTAGGACCTCTTGAACTTAATCTTTTATGAGCTAAAACAATTAATCATGTCAACTAGTTGGAAGGCATGACCATGTGATGCCCAATCCAAATGGCTCTTCATCACATATCATGAGATTTTATGACTTCTCATCACTTCTTAAAAATTCTGTAATGAATAATGCTTCTTTCCAAGTTTCAAAAAAGGTAGGGCCTATTGTTCTTCAACTAATACCACAAAGTTTTCAATACTTGGAAGGCAAGAGCATGTGATACTTCAGTGACATTGTCTTCTGCTGGTGCCCACAAATTCCTATTCAATACAACATCAGCATGAGTTGCCATTTCCTATATTAACATATCCAAAGAGGTATCTACCACCACAACACTCAGCAAACATCAAAGCTTTCTCTGCTTTTGAGTTCCCTTACAGTCCTTTTTTTCTCATCTATACTAAAACTAAGAGATCATGGCTATTCTCCGTATGATCAAGAAGTCTTCCACAACTAGAGATATTCCCAAGGGCCATTTTGCTGTGTATGTTGGAGAGATGCAGAAAAAGAGATTTGTGATCCCGATATCATTCTTGAGCGAACCTTTGTTTCAAGACTTGCTTAGTCAAGCTGAGGAAGAATTTGGCTTCGACCATCCAATGGGTGGTGTGACTATTCCCTGCAGTGAGGATTTGTTCACCGATCTCACATCTCGATTGAGGAAGTGAGAAGGAAACTTGTCCCCATATTTTTTGTTACACAATTTTGTATAGTTGTAGTAAGCCAGGAACTCCACTGTGTACAGTTGAGAGTTAGAAGAAACTCTAGGTAGACTAAGGGAGACATTTTTCTACTTCAAAAGAAATTGAAGTAATGAAACTTTTTACTTCCATACATTGATGTAATCAATTCATTGCAATAGAAATTTTTTGCTCTACTCGAATGAACTACAATCTAGTCCTCTAAAGTGGCATAACTCATTCAATTGGTTAAAATGATAATTACACTCTATGAACTCTTTATAAGAAATATTATCTATACTTTTGAATATGAACTCAAATTTCTAGCAATAATAAAGTTTTGACTGACTCATAATTTAATGAAGATTTGCATAACATGGACAGAGACATATAGATAGCCAGTAAAAAGTATATTTTATTCTCTACTATTTGGAAACATTTCGCAAAATCTATTGAAATGGCTTGGTTTATTTTAACCAGGAAAGTTGATCCTACATAATGACTTAGCTTGAGGGACCAAGCAAATGGTCAGATTGTTGTAAATTTTACCTGTTAGTATCATTCTGATCGATCTCAAAAGATCCTGCTGTTGACAATGACTCAATGTTATCAAATTGATTTCTAAAAATCTTCTGTTGTCTATCTTGTCCTGAAAAACACTGGGATGTAGGGGCTGCTGATATGGAAGAGCAATGACTAAGATCATATATACTTGACAATGAGTTGAGTGGCAAAACCATGTGATATTGTCAATCAACAGTACAACAAATGCCTCTCTACCAGTTGAATCTTCTATATGATTGATTTGTTTTCTCTTATAGTTTTATAGGCAAAACCATGTTATACTTCAGGTGCTACTGTCTTTAGCTGGTGCCCACATAATGTCTATTCAATGCACATCAGTAGAATTCTACAACTTGATATATAAACACATACAAAGAAGGGTTTACCATAACAACACTCACCAAAACTTGAAAACATACAAAAAGCTTTCTCTGCTTTCAGAGTCCTTACTAATTCTTCCCTTCCTTATTTTATCATCTATATTGAACTAAAAGACCATGGCTATCCGTATGCCTCGTATAATCAAGAAGACTTCTACAGCTGGAGACGTTCCGAAAGGCCATTTTGCTGTTTATGTTGGGGAGAAGCAGAAAAAGAGATTGTTATCCCCATTTCATTCTTGAGCCAACCTTTATTTCAAGACTTGCTTTGTCAAGCTGAGGAAGAATTTGGCTTTAATCATCCAATGGGCGGTGTCACAATTCCCTGTAGTGAGGATGTGTTCATTAATCGTACTTCTCGCTTGAGTAGGTTCTGAGGCTTTTCCTTTCACAATTTTGTAAAGAAGTAACCTTTCTAGTTAGGAGAGACTCACTATTCAATACACATTACTGAAAATTAGATAGAGGGGGCTATTTGTCGTGGATCCCATTTTTGAATGTAATTTTCAGTAGCTGATGTTAAAAAGACATAATGAAATCTATTCAGATTCATTCTTTCGTCAATTGATTTTTCAGAATTCTTGTTTGCATGATTTCATTTCTTTATAACATGGGAATTGGAGCTTCTCAAGTGCTTAAGTCTACGTTAGAATAGAATTGATTTTTCGGATTCAAAATGAAAACTTTGATGAAGGCCTGCTTTGTTTGGATAAGACTTTGTATCTACATTAGGATAGATTTCAACAGACTCCTGAGGCGTTGGAGAACGTCACGGATAAAACTGGCACTAGTCTAAGCCAGTTTTCTGCATTCAATTCTGTCATATAGGTTATTTTCCCATCAATGTCTAATCTCTAACCCATTGTTTTAGTTCATTTGCAAAGTATTCTTTGAAATAAGACTTTCGTTTTCGAATTAATGTAGTTTGCTTGATACGATGGCATGCCGCGTTCTAAGGCCACTAATATAGGGGAGATATCAAATTATGTGTGATCAAACAGATAAAATTACTAATCTAACTTGAAAGGAAAAATATTAGAGACAACAAACAGCGTATTGAATTCGATAATATTACAAAATGTGGTATATATATATTTTAACCCCTCAATAAGTAATTACACTTGAAAACTCGCTGCTCATCTCACACTTATTCCTTTTAAAACCTAATTTTCTAGTTTCAACACCCCATTGCATGTTAACATCATCACTTGGTTTCTTCCTTTTCTTCATATTTACTTCTTCAACAGCTCGCGTCCTACAAGACTCTGAAGAAGTAGTGCTATTAGACTGTAAGATTCTGTTTACTGTGGCTCTTAGAGTCAAATTAGGCAAGAGAGCATCAACAAGTATATTTCTAGCCCCACATACGCAAACAGAGTTAGACATAATATGATTCCTTATGCATTTGTCGCAGAAACTACTAAAACAACATTTGCTTGCTATAACTGCATCTTTCATTAATCCTTTACACAATGAGCAGTGAAGCTCTGCTGGTATATCTCTATAGGAACGCTTAGAAGACGATGAAGAACATGACAATCCTTCAACTTCCTTAGTAAAAGCTGCCATCAAAACAGCAACACTTGCACTTACTTTCTTGATGTCATAATTGGGGTCACCATTTGTAGGGCAATGCTGAATGAAATGCCCAGGCACCTTGCCCGGTGGTGGGTTTTTCCATTCCATTCCACCTTGTCCAACACTAAAGCAAGCCGATCTTGTGTTATTATACTCAAGTGATATGTTTCCTATTGAATTCTTGATTATACTACTAGTACTAGTGGGCAATGGATTGCCTAATTGACTTGGCATTACTACTTTTGGAATTGCATACACATCATCGCCAAAATCATCGTAATCAATATCTTGAGAATATTTGGACTCTTTTTTAACTGAATAAACCTCCTCCTGTTTACACAACACTTGCTTGGGTTCCTCTTTAATTAGTATGGGGCAGCAAGGTAATCCAGGAGGGCGATGAATCAAAACACTTGTATTTCTAGGAATCAAGGTGGCATGATCAACATAATCTTCGTTAGTTTGTACGTTGGTGAGAAGAAGGTCGAAATCTTTACCCCAACCATAACGCTTGGATTCAAATATTTTTGATTTCAAATTCCCAACAGAAATAAAATGATCAAGAATTGGTATTGAATCATAATCCTTACAACTTTTATACTTGATATACACTGCCATAACTGAAATATTTTTGCTTTTGCTACTAAAAAGAAACCAAAGAAGAGAAACAAAGTTAGGAATTTGATTGCACAGAAACAGAGTTAGGAATTGAGTTTATATAGACATTTTTTTTAACTTCCGAAACCAAGTCGGAATCTGAAAGGAAAAAAAGTTTCCTAAAACTGTAATCCCATTCCCATACTTTCCTAAGCCAACTCGGAATCTGAAAGAAAAAAAATTTCCAAAAATTGTAATCCCATTCCCATACAAACTCAGGTTTCCTTATTTTACACTTACAAAAATAATTTGATTTTATAAATTATAATTTAATTATATATTTTATTGAGGCACCGGATCAAAATTATTGTGGTAGAAGTACCTTTCTCAGAATTATTTTATCCTTTGAATATCTGATATTGTAAAAATAAGAATATTATATTCAATTATTTATAATTCTAATGGTTATATAGATTGAGAAACCTGATGGGGCAATTATTTTTTCAGGTATGGGATACATTTTTGTTACTATATCATTGTTTGACGGTAATTTTTTGTGGTTTTGTGCCCCTGTTTTTTTTGGTTGTTTATATTCCTGTTTAACTATATTTTTGTGGTTGTGGATCCTTATATTAGTGACGGACAAAGATTATAATTAGAGCGAATAAATATAGTGCATCCAAAGAACAGTTAAGTTGTTTTTAAAATTTCCTCAGATAATTAGGTACAAAAGGTAAACTTATATTCGAATCAACATAACTTTTAGTGACGCAATGGTATTATTTCAGCTACAAATTAAAGACAGTTGAAATAAGTCTATTTTTAGTGAGAAATGTCTCCATTAACTTCAAAATAATTGAGTTTTTTTCTAACATATAAATTCGACATTTGTTTAATCCATTTTACGAAACATTTTAATCATGGATAAATGACATGATGTAGGTGCGCAAACAATTTAAATGGCCAAATTTTGAGTTGTTATTTGGCCTATATAAACACATTTCAAGAGTGTCTACCACCACAGCTCTCAGCAAAACTTGAAAGCATTCAAAGAAAAAATATTCTGCTTTTGAGGTCTTTAGTAGTTCTTCTCATCTATACTTAAACTAAAAGATCATGGCTATTCGTATGTCTCTTATAATCAAGAAATCTTCCACATCTAGAGATGTTCCCATAGGATATTTTGTTGTGTATGTCAGGGAGAAGCACAAGAAGAGATATGTGATATGTTAGGACCGAAATAATTAGGTGTAATGGCTAGCAAAGCAAACCTTGAAAGACCACGAGTAAGAAGACAAGCGAGAAATATACCAAAAGACACAAAGATTTAACGTGGTTCGGTCAATCGACCTATGTCCACAAAGGAGATGAGCAATCCACTATAAATATGAGAGTACAAAATATAGAGAGAAATAACCTCAACCAATTCACTCGAAATACATGGGAGGTTCACACAAGTGATAACATATCAAGCTTGTGTCCCACAAATTCTCCCCTTAACCAAAACTCTCAAAGCCCTTAAGACTACATTGTGAATGTTGATTAAGTTAGAAGGAACAAGTCTCTATTTATAGAGTCCAAAACTTTTTCCTACCATAAAAGGACTAGTCAATCCAAAACATTTTCCTAAAAGGAAAACCTATTTATAGTAAGAAATTCAAGACAAATAAAACCCAACATGACCCCCATATCATTCTTGAGTCGAACCTTTATTTCAAGACTTGCTCAGTCAAGATGAAGAAGAATTTGGATTCGATCATCGAATGGGTGGGAATATGTTCATTGATCTCACATGTCGATCACTTGAGGAAGTGAGAAGGAATTAACCATTTATAGTACTCTTCATGGACATTTGGAAACTATAAGGACAGGTTGATAGTGAGTAAACATCGTCTATGTTCTCTACATTTGCTGAAATAACTCCGATAATTTGAATATGGAAAGTTGATCCTACATAATGAGTTTAGCATGAGGGACCAGACAAGTTGTCATATTTTACAAGTAAATTTATTTCTAATTGCAGACCAAGTGGTCCGGACCTGAATAATTACAGGACGATTGCCTGTTGTTATCAATTTGATTTATAAAGATGCTGTGTTTTCAATCATGTCATAAAAACAATGTCTTGATAACGAGTTGGACAACAAAACCATGTGATACTTCATCTTATACTTCTTACATTATATTAATGGAGTACACAAATCATCATAATCCACCGATTTCATTATGAGAAAGAGGTAGGACCAACCAACTGTTACATGTTGAACTTGTATGAGCTAAAGTAATTAATCATGTCAATTAGTTGGAAGACAGAACCATGTGGAGTAATTGAGATGTCATTCTCTTCCCCACAAATAATGAGATTTTATGACTTGCCATTTGCTATATTATATAAACTTGTTTTGAGAAGTTGTCACTACCACAGCTCTCCACAAAACAAAGAATACTACTCAAAGCTTTTCTGTTATTTCAGGATATTAAGTAATTTTTTCTCTTCATACTTTGCTCATCTTGATCATGGCTATTCGCGTTCCTCGTATAATCAAGAAGTCATCAACATCCTTGGATGTTCCCAAGGGTCATTTTGTTGTATATGTTGGGGAGAAGCAGAGGAAGAGATTTGTGATACCGATATCATACTTGAGTCAGCCTTCATTTCAAGACTTGCTAAGTCAAGCAGAGGAAGAATTTGGGTTCGATCATCCAATGGGTGGTGTAACAATTCCCTGCTCAGAGGACATCTTCATTGACATCACTTCTCACTTTAGGATTTAAAAATATAGTTGAGAATATTTTTTTTCCTTTTTTTAGGTCTCTTAATTTTGTTAAGGAAATCCATCTTTGTACAGTTGATTAGTTAGAAGTGAGTCTTAGCACCACAAAGTTAGGTGCTTTTTTACTCACAAATTAAAGAAAATACTTCAATGAATACAGATACCAAAATTTGTTTCTCTCAACTAAATTCTTGAAGATAAATTTATCTTGTAGTTCTAAACCATTCAAATTTCAACTTATCTACTTTGGCCAAGATATAACTCGAAATATTGCCTGATTTGTTGGTTAAAATTTGGATATTTAATAATTGGCAGAATGACCTGAGAGGCCCCTGTACTTGGCTCCGTTTGTCAGTTGAACCCTCATACTTATTATTTTGCCAACTAGACCCTTAAACCCATCAGAACACAACATTTTAAGCCCTTTTCTCCTCCGGTCAGTTTGCGTGTAATGGACACGATTACACGTGAAATTCCACATCATTTTTTAGTGCCACGTACTAAATTAAGTGCTAAAAATATAAAAATAAAAATAGATCAATTTTTTAATTTCTTAAACTTTTCAAATAGTCATCTTCTTCATATTTGATCACAAATTGAGCACTAAATTCATACCCATTAGATCAAATTCTTCTCGATTTAACTTGTAAATTCAACTACAAGTTCACCAACACAAACTCAATGAACCTCAATCGAAATTTTTAATTAATTTTACAAATTTACGAGATCCACTTACTGTTTTTAAGCTTTTTCAAGCTTATCAATGGAGATTTAAAATTTTCAATAGTAACAATCATCCTTCACATTCGTTGAAACCACCTAATAAAATAATGATACTAATATTTTTCAAACCTAAAAAATGAAAATTTTAGAGGAAGTCTGAGGCTATCAATTTGTATAAAAAAAAGAAGAAGTAGAAAAGGCGAAGAAGAGTGAATGTGGGGTTGGAGAAAGAAGAATGAACTGGAAAAAGAAGAAAGTCGTGGTTGGGTGGGTGAGTGGATGAAGGAGGATTGAAGAAGATGAATCTTATTTTTTAATTTTGTTAAATTGAACTTTTTAAAAGTAAAATATTGTTTTAACTCACTTTCAAGCGCGTGTAATCACACATATTTCAGACTCACCAATATTAATGTCACATAAATTCGATCAATGGTCATAGGGGTTTAAAATATTGTGTTCTGGTGAGTTTAAGGGTTTGGTTGACAAAGTGATGAGTAGGAGGGTTCAACTGACAAACGGAGCCAGAGTCATTCCGCCTTAATAATTCTATCAAATATCTTACTGTACTACGTGTTGATTATGATACCATAAACTTTGAGAGATTTTTGTATAAATAAATAGGAAATAATTCGAGACATTCACCAGTACTACAAGAAAAAAATTCCAAGATTATTCCAGTTACAAATTTGATTCACTCAAAAAAAAAAAAAAATCTTACACCTAACTTAATATTCACTATTTTGTTCTTTAAATCAAATATTTATAATTACCGGAGCATCGAAGTTAGTGCCAGGAAAATAACTTCTTCACATGGAATGGTAATTCCCATGTCATGATCGAAGCCAAATTCTTCCTCAGAGCATTGTAGGAGGCACTGAAACAGAGGGTGAGTCAAGAAAGAAATTGGTACGATATATCGAGTTCTGTTCTCTCCAACGTAAACTGCAAAATGTCTTTTTGGTACGTCGGGAAGGTGATCTACATCATCATAGCCCTGTTTCTTACCCAAACTTGAACACCTTTTCATAATTTGCTTCAAAACTGCAGCTTGTGATAGTTTGTTTGATATTCTGATAGCCATTTTTGTATGTTTTCTTGAAGAAATTTGAGAGCTTTATACTATTAAAGAAGTACTAGTAAGGTAGTGTTTGGCATAGAGAGATGTGAAGCTATTTATGGAGGAAGATCCAAACTTATTTATCTTTGTTTATATATGAAGAAACCAATGTATTTGTAAAAGATAACAAACAAGATTATGTACTTAGGGAGCCAACTATTTAACCAATGGATTGTTCTTGCATATACTAATACTCTCATGTTTCAATTTGATTGTCTGGTTTTGACTATTCGAATTTAAAAAAAAAAAGTAAAATATACTTTTGAACGTGCCAAAATGGTTTTTAATCTTTTAATTTTAAATCATGTGAAAAGTTAAAACCAAAAAATGCTCAAAAAGGAGGGGAAACATTCATTTTGAAAAGGATTAAAAACCAAAGTAATATAAATAAATCGAAACGTGACAAGGTAGAAAGTAGGCAGGAAATTAGATATTTACAAAGCAGACGAAAACACCAATAAATCAACGATCATTTACAGAATCTATTCATTCCTGAAAAAAAAACGATGTCATGTACAGGAAAATACCAGTCAATTATCATTAAAAAAAATGTGCGATGTGCTAAAAGATAAAAGAACCCCTAGTTTTGCACTTGGGATAATTAATTAATCAGGCATACGGAATGACATAAATTTGTACGTAATAAATTATTATTTACTAATAATAACAGTTAAGAACTCCTTATATACGATAAAAACCGATGACAAGAAGTCAAGAAGTTTTTTTTGTATTTTTTTTTTAAGCAAATATCTAGACAGTGTCTAGCGGCCTTTTATTAAAAATAAAAAATATCAACAGGGACAAGTATAAGCAAGGGGGGCTAGGTCCTACCTTACTAATCCTAATAAAGTACGTAACTCCCGCTACCTAACAAACATGAAGAAAATAAGAGCTAGAGAGAACTAAGTATTTTCTGATCACCACAGAGTTTGTAATATACTCCGTGATATATTACAAATGAGGAGTCAAGAAGTACATGTTTGTGTTTTTTATTTTGATAAAAGTCCTGGAGTCATTGTCTTTATTTATTTTTTATGAGTCAAGCACGTCAAAAAAAAAAATAGGTGACTTTAAACACTTGAAATCGAAACCCCTATATAATATCTATCATAATATGTTAAATTATGTGATCAACCCATTTAGAAATTTAAATAAATAAGGAGATACATTTTATTTGCTTAACCATGTTTTCAGTATATTTTAATGTCGATATTTCTACTACATGATGTCGGGGTTCTACTATTATAACAAGGATATTTTTCTCTCGTAGCTATTATAATAGTAGAACCCTGAATCGCATATTTTATCCCAAAGAATTGATATGGCTAGAAATAATCTACGCCAATATATGCATTATTAGTAGATTACGATTCAAAAAGAATGTTACCAGTTCTAATAGTTGGACTTTCCCAAATAAAGTAAGAATTTCAAATATATTGATCGAGGTCTCAGAGGGTGCAAGAAAATAATTGTCTTTTGTCGTACCACAATAAAATTAGAATCTACTATGAGATAAATCACTTATGTCGAAACACACCTATTTTTGGTTAAGAGTTGTCCTAGGCAAGCTTTGTGGAGTTTGGGTAATTTCTAGGTGAAGTTGAAAGATTCATTCACTACATCGTATTTCAAGATGTTGACCAAATTGTACGATTCTTATTTATCTTTATTTTAAAAGAAAACAAATCAACGTTTTTTTTAAAAAGAAAAAACTATTTGGATAACACTAACATTATTGTTTTCACCAAAAAATGGTTGTTCTAAAGAATATCATGGTGCCAATTGCCAGTCAACTATAATTATTTAATTTGACTTAATTACATGATTTAAATATGAGCTCCAGGACTTAATTACCCGTACATATTCTTGTTTTCCTTGGTGAATTTCACTTTCATAGGTAGCATAAATTAAAAATAATAAACCTTGTGATACTTGCCCAAGACAACACAAAAGTTAGGCAGGCAACACCTTGATACTTGTACGATCGATAATAATAATATACCACTATCTACAAAAATTGTGGTGCAATGATGAGACTGTTTCACCCTTAACCACAAGTTTCGAGTTCGAATCTTAGGTATAAAGAAAACCTTATTGGGAATGCCACCCTCGAATGAATCATGCAGTGCGCATAGATTGACTAACATGCATACGGGCCCTTTGTTTCTTTGAAATAATGAGTATATACTCTACTTGTTTGATTGTACTTGGGATTAAGGAATTTTTAACAACTATTTATACCCATTTTTTTTCTTCATTTCTGGATGTTGACCTACTTGTGCGACTACGACTAGATCGATAAACACATTTATTGCGTAGATTTCGTACTGTTCAATAAAATATCCCCCAACTTATGATCCCCCAAAGATCCGGCTCCCCTCCATTATCCCTTCCCTTTATTTCGTCAAGTGCAAGTCTAGATGAGAGACATGTGCCTTATTTAAAGTGTAAAGGTCAAAATTATATTATATTAACATATATAATAACCATAGTTAAGTCAACTAATTTTAGAAAATTACTCTCCAACTTAGATTCTTTATCAATTGAACTGCATTTTTATTTATCTTTGTTTTAATTAATTAGAAGAAACCAACGTATTCTTAATTAAAAGAAACAAAGATTATATATAGAGGGTTTGCTTTCAAATGAGACAACGAACAAACACCTTGATATACTTGGATGATACTAACAATGTTTTTAACGAATAATGGGTTGTGTTCTAAAGAATATGATGCATGATAATTAATTAATTACAAGAAATTAGCATTATTTGACTTATATTTGTTTTCTAAATTTCTTTTTAAAATGAGGATAATTTCGAAGAAAGTACACCTTGTTACGTAGCTTACATTTGGAATAAGGAGAATTCAGCTGTATGGAATCCATATTAATTATAATCACAATAATATACGATACAATCGGTGATAATAAGAGGGCACTAGAACAACTAACCGCATACAAAGGTAGATTCCTACAACAATCTCAAGTTAATACACAATAATAACTAAATTCACAATCAAATATTTCAAGATATTTTATGAATACTTTAATACATACATATAAAATTTGAGTAAAAGTCAATGATTTCCTATATATGAACTCAGATATGATACTCTGGATGCCATGTCCTTGTTTGATTTTAAAAAAATGTTTAAAGTGTGAGAACAAGAAATATGTGTGTAAAAGAATTTGAGACGTCTTCTCTTGTAAATTATTTTGATGGGATTAATTATATCTTTGCACATTTCATTAGTAACTCTATATTTGTTTTACTTGGATTATAAAATCCATACGGATTATCATTAAATCATTACATTATATTAAAGTTTCATAACAAAAGAAGTTCACAATGGTATTATGTTAGTAAAATGAAGTTTTTTTTTTTTTAAATATAACGTCCTGCATTGTCTTTTTTGTGGGCAATGGCAGTATGTTTTTTTCTTTCAAACACTTTCACTAGTGGATAATGGAAGTGAATGATTGGAAAATGAATTCTTCACAGGGAATGGTGATGCCCTTGTCGTGATCAAAGCCAAATTCTTCCTCAGCGCAACGAAGGAGGCATTGAAACTCTGGGTGACTTAAAAAAGAAATAGGTACGATGTATCGAGTTCTATTCTCTCCTACGTAAACTACAAAATGTCCTTTTGGTACGTCAATTGGAGAATAGTCCTTGTCGTTGTACTTGTATCCGTTCAGCTTCTTACCTAAACTCCAACACCTTTTCATAATTTGCTTTAGTACTGTCACTTGTGGCAACTTGTAATTTGATTTTCTGATGGCCATTTTTTGTTGATTCTTAAAGAAAGCTAAGAGCTTTAGGAATAAGAGAGACCAAATACGTACTTACTTCTTTTTTTCCTTTGAGAGAAAGAGATGTTACTAAGTAAGAAGTTTTGGTGTTTGGAATATTAATTAAAGAGAGATGTGAAGCTATTTAAAGAAAAAAAATCTAGAGTCAAGGTCAAAAACACATCTAAAGTATCTCAATTTTATTAGATTCATACGTGAACTATCATGTGTGTGGTTTCTTACCAACCAAATATTTGTCAAAACACACCTCAACTATCAGTTGTTCTCTTTCCTATCTGAACAATCGTGATATTTCAAGTAGGAAAAGTAAACAACTCATAGTTAAGGTGTGTTTCGATAAATATTTATATAGAAAATTCACATACCTAATGATTCAGATATGAAATTCAAAAAACTGTAATAATTTTTAAATATATTTTTGACCCTTCACTTTTGAACTTTTTTTTTTTTTTACAATTCTTTTAAGGTTAGATGTGAAGTAAAACAAAAGGAGGGTGAGATTGTATTGGAGAGGACAAAATAAGACATTGGGAGCAGAGGAGGGCAAAGCTAATGAATTTACCGTACATATTCCTCCCCCTCACTTCGAATTTCAAATTCATAGGTTGCATAAAATAAAGGATTAAAAAACTTGGATTCTAATTAATCTTTATTGATTAAGAAACCAATGTATTAATAAAGTAAAAGAAACAGACAAGATTTCTTAGGCTTTGCTCAAGATCGATCAGTTATATAATACCGATAATAATATTTTAATTATAACTACCATATATCTAGATATATCAAATCATTCCTCGAAAGAATATGTACAAGAAATTACCAGTCAATTAGCATTATTTGATAATGGTAATATATATTCTCGAACAAAGTATCTATAGTTGTTTCTTTTTTATTTATTAAAGGAATATAGACAATTCAGCTGTACGGAGTCGATATATTATCTAATTAATAGCCACCGCAATATACTGCCTTCGCTTCAAGTTGTCTTAGTTTAATTAGTTGCACAAAGTTTTAAAAAGTATAAAGGATTACAAATATAACTAATAGTAAAGATTCTTAACTAAGTCACGTGTCATGTTCGATCATGGCTTCAATTCTGACTATCCCAAATCCATCGTGATCAGCCTTGCCGTTTACAGG